>JAUCMS010000145.1:18061759-18074306 GCA_032357445.1 Enteromius radiatus | reverse complement strand
TATATATATATATTTTTTTTTTTTTTTTTGCATGTCACATGGCTTTGTTGGTCTCACCAATTGACTTTGATTTTATATAATTTTTACACTTTCATATATTTTTTTTTATCTAAAGGTGTACCTTCTTTACAAAGAAAGAAATCTTTTTATATATTGCATTATAATTCAGAAATTAAAAACATTCTAATTGCAAAATAGAGTCATACATTGAATGCATTTTCAACATATTTTTCCTTTTTTTTTATTATATAAGCATTTGGAAATATAAACAGGCAACTGATCTATAAATCAAGCAGATGCTTATGAGTGCATTACCATGTACAGACACAGCTCATCTCTATGATGACTGTTCACTTCCAGAAGGAAAGATGTGGAGGTCTTCAAGGGCTATTTATTATTGTCCACATCACTGACAGCAATGCCTTTTACAACTTACAATTATAGAGAAAGGGCCCATAGAGAGAGAGAGAGAGAGAGAGAGGGGGGTTGGCATGCTTTTTCCACCAATCCATCAAAGCTCCATCTATATCTGGTGGAAAACAAAACACACGGGCAGGTTCTCTCTGCTTTGTTCAGTCCGGATATTAGATGATATGATTTTGAAAAGCAAAATGGAGATAAGATGAAAACATGTAGCAGAGGAGATGAAGGATTTGGTGGAACTTGAACGATATTGAAACATTATTTTTGCCACATGTCTCTCATCTTAGAATCACAAACGAGGCCTGGCAGAGTGAGCAAAAGATATCTCTCGAAAGCGTTCATGAAGCAAACAAATCAATTTTGGGTCACACAAGAATTAATAATTTACTCACCTGCAATTTGTTCCAAACCCGTGTGACTTATTTCTTTCTTGGAACCCGACAGGAGATGCTAGGAAGTGTGTCCAAGCTGCTTTTTTTTTCTAATGGGGATTGTGACCAAGAACAGTTCACTATGGGAAAAGAGAAGCATGAACATACTTCACAGTTTCTTTTTTATGTTTCACACTAGAAACATAAAAATGACATTAGAGTGAGTAAACAATGACAGAGTTTTCAGTTTTAGGTGCCAATTGGTTATCCATCATATGGTTAACAATTTTATTGTGTTTTATTTTTTTTATTTTTTTATTTTTTTGATACTTTGCAGAATGCCCAATGCATACTACACACAACAAGCGCTGTGAGTGGCTAGGACTTGCATACTAGCTATGAAATATACAGTAGACCCTACATTGCAAAAAAAAATTAAATAAAATCATAAATTAAACAATACACATTATGCAATGTTTAGCCTCATAATAGCCACATTTGAATAGTAAATTTACTTAACATAGATTAAAAAGTTTACATTCTCAGAGCTGTAATAAAAAGATTATTAGAGTATCCTTTATAAGCATTTCTATTGCATATTCTCTTTCTATTATTCTACAATATTTGTCAAATTCAGCCATTTTTAAAACGAAAATTGTTTCTACATCAGTTTTTACCAATATAATAGATTGAAATAAACAAACAAACACACAAATAAAATAGAAAAATAGTCTTTGTGTACTTTTTCACATCTGTTATATAGTCTATTACATAACAAAGAAACTTAAGCGAGATGCACAGATTAACTTTATTTTGCAACCTTGACCCTCCCTCAATTATGTACTCTATATATTATCTAACTGCTAGTTTCTCTTTAAAAACCAACACTAGGTTTCTATTCTATATACACATTTTCTTTAAAAAAAAGTCATAGTACTTGCATGTAATTGCTAAATTATAGAGAGAGAAATTCTGTAGTAATATGCCTTTTAAAACAGATTATTTCACTGTAATCACTTGATTGACTGACTCTTGAGGCTGTAAATGATCTGTAAGGGGTCTGTAAGGGGTTGTGAGGGTGTGGAAGGAACGCTGGCCGGGGGGGATGTAAGGTAATGGAAACGGCCCATGGACGAGTTTTACTTCAACATGTGACTGGAAAAGCTGGCCACATTCATCAATGCAATGAAAGCTCCACCAAAGATGTTTTTCATACATACGATGGTCATCAACTGGTGTCAGTAAATGCAGCGAATCATTTCCACACGAAAACACATATATTTCCATTACAACCACTCTATAGGGTTTAAAGAGGGAGGAATAAAATATACTTGAATGCTGTTTTATTCTTACAAACTGAATCCACAATTCGGTCGTCTGTAGATGTATCTATTACTACATTGATCTTTATATTTGGTAATGTTTAATATAATGACAGGTTTCAACTATAATTCACAGGTTATATAAATCCATCAGAAACACATAAGCATCTACTGTATTAATATGATACTGAAAGTGCTGGTTCAGCAGCTTCTGGACTGTATTAAAATTTAATGAAAATATTTGCATTATGGTTGACGTATCAGATTTTGCATGGTAATTTGCATGCAAGTGTGAATGGTTTGTTTTGGTGCAATGCACTGATTGCCTTCATCTCATTGTTGCACTTTTGATAGACAAAGCTGTATGAATCTAGTTTGAAAAAGTTGGAAGGTGTGTTAATTACTAATGAAAAAGCCTTAAAAAAGGAAAATCCTATTATTTTCTCCAATTGTCACAAATGTCAGAACAGTAAGTCTGTTTTATAAATAAATCTTTCAGAGAAAGCCCTTCTTAAACACTACATATTAAATGTTCCAGCAGAGTTTATTGTCAGACTATATGGGATAAGTCACAATGGGAACCTGATGTTGGCACTGTTTTGAGACATTGATATTGAAACAATTATTAAACAATTCATGGAAAGTTACGAAACTGTTGTTTTGCCTAAGACAAGCAAAATTAAAACATATAAAACACATGAGAAAACCTATAATTACGGTGCCACAACCTGACATTTTTTTTGTTCTCAGAACACAGATCAACTTATTGGCTTATGCCCAAAAAATCATGAGATGTAAAATTACGATTAATTATTTGAAAGCCCACATTGTGAGGTCCATGCTTCGGGGGATGTAACACCTCAAACAGGACTAGCATTTTGCTGTAATCACCTCCATTGGACCTCTATGACTACCGCCTCCCCTTGTTAGTCATTAACCTCAGGTGCTGACGATCACTTGTGCAGTGTCATAAAGGAATTGATTTTCTTTCAATGTGATACGTTATACTCGGTCACCGATCTCAGTGTAGCTTTGATCCTCATATACACATGTAAACAGATCGAATCTAGAACCCACACCTGTTCTCAGATCACAGCCTGATGAAAGTCGACCCCCCGCAGATGTTTTCAAGCTTGACGGCATGTTAAACCGTAGCGTGCGGGAAGCCGCTTTCTCACGAAGATGAATGATCACTTTATTACTGTACCTGATGAATAGTCAGAATCTCCATTAAGATCAAACGCTATAAACTCGCTCGGTTCATCTATAATCGAGTAAACACAACCAGCCCTCAGTTCAATATCGCAAATGATTAAGAAGTGTTTTTTAGCAATTAGCAAACAAATAAGCTTTCCATGAGGGCGTGTGAATACTTTTTTCCTATACTGAACTTCTGCTGTCCTGATGGACACTTAAGCATTAGATAAATAAAGAAAGAAAGCAGCACGCAATGAAATACAGTATGTGTAAGATCCGAGGACAAACATCGCTATTAACAAATATGCAAACACCCCCACACTGCTGGTGTTTGTTAACAGAACTGTTTGCATTCCTGTGTACAATGACAGACAACCCAAAAATAGTTTGCATGAAAAGCAGGTCTGGACTGAGAGGGAAAATGGCTTTTATAGTGTGTTTGTGTCCTCAGTGAACCTATGTAAAGCAGATGTGGATCAGTCACAGCCGTGGTCACTTCACTTTACATAAGAATTAAATGGGTATATAAGTACTTAAATAAACGTAGGTGTACACACATTAATGAATTAATCATTGATTATGGCTATGGTTAGTATCACCTTTGCTATTGTTTCCAGAACTTACTGTATTAGTAAATTGAGTTTTAAAGGAGAGATGAGCTGTTACTTTGGAAACAATTTCAGGTGCAATTTTCACTCTGAGTATAACAAGTTAGAATTAAATTGATATACTGTAGATATCACAGCCATGTCTAGAGACCAATATCAGAGACAAAATTAGTGACAGGTAAGGCAACTAGCTGAAACCTTCTGATTCCTCTCAAAGACTGATTCCTAAATGTTTCGATATTTGTAAAAAAGAAACATAGTTGTTATCTTATTGCCATGATGAGATAACAGTAAATAAATGTAACAAACAGTGTTACAAGTCATGCAAGCTGCATAATCAGATTCCTTTTTTTAAGAAACTAGTACAGTAACCCATTACTTTTTCATTTAAAAAGTAATGTAATTATTTACGGGTGTTTTCTGCCTTTACTAGGACAGGACCAAGCGGCAACCTCACACTCTCGTGAAGCCAACACAGAAGTGACTAAAACTGCAATTCATCGGCTGGCCGCTAGAGGCTGGCTGCAAAAGGGAGCCAATCCCATAGACTCCCCAAGTTACAATGCCCAACTTTACAGCAGAAAAAAAAAAGAACATGTTTACAGCTTGGTTAAAAAAATGATTTTGGTCTGTACAGCTAATTTTGCCCTTCATGATAACTTGCCCTTTTAAATTATGTTAAGCCTTAAAGTTCTGCATAATTAAGGACATGGCAACTTGAGTGATAGGTGGATTGCCGCTGCTGTCATCACCGTCAAACTAGGTCTCGCTTCTTTGTCCATTTTCGAAAATCTGAGAGTGACGCAATTTTAACATGGCAACGATCAGCTCCGCCTACTTTAAGCTTCCTCAGAAACCCACAGGTGACGTCACGGACACTACGTACATGTTTTTTACAGTCTACGGACAGGACAGTTATAGAGCTGACAGGAAAGCCTTGGGTGGAGAGAGAGAGAGAGAGGGTGGCCTCGGCAAAGGACCTCGAGACAGGAATCGAACTTGGGTCACCGTGAGCAAAGTTTTGATGTATGACGACACACTAATAGGCTATTGGTGCTGACTAATGTAAATATCTTAACCACAAGTTAATATAATTACTATTTTTAAGGAGTAATGCAATTAAAATATTGCATGATTCACTGTTAATACAGACATGCATGTGCGAGACTCATTAGCTGCAAAGTAAATAACTAAGAAGTAAAACTGCAGTACTTCAGCTACAAACCGATGTATTTATGATTACAATAGCCTAGTAAATGAAATAACTAATATGAGTTTGCAATATCAAGCAGCATAAAGGCCTGATTAACAACCAGAATAAGTAGAAACAAATGAGGTCCACTGGATTACAATGTTTTTGCTTTACTAAATAGAGCCAGCTCTTCATAGTAAGTGCACATTTGTGCTGTGAATGTAGTGATGCTGGACTGTAGCGCATTTTAGTAGCTTACATTTATTTACCTATCTGTGCAACCCAGTCTCACAGCCTCACTCGTACAAATTTTACGAATTGACCAACACCTAACCCCACCCCTAAACCTACCAGTCACTGGGGTTTAGGGGAAGGTCATACAAATTAGCAAACATTTTCCACCTTGTACGAATATGTACGAATTGGTTGTGTTTGATTGTGTTGATCTGTCTGCTGAATGCTAGTGTGTGAACCATTACTGAGCAGAACGTCATTCGTTTTTGGATGATGGTGCATTAAAGTGATATTTGAACGATCATATTTACAGGTTACATGGATGCCACCACAAATTCAAGGGGGGAACTCGTAATTTTCCAAGTCAAGGGGAAATTATGTTGGTTGATCCAAATTGATGCAGCATCTGTGTTGACGATAAATTTGTTGACATTAATGAAACTATAATTTTAATTAACAATACTTTTGAAAAGTGATACTTTTGGTTTGAAACAAATTTTCAACAAAATAAGTAAATTGAATTAATATTATCTCTCTTCCTGTTTTCAGGAATCTAATGTAATACTTCAGTGAGTATTGATGGATCATGGCTCCACACCTGGCTTACACTCCTCTTCCTGTATTCACTGCTGTTGTCGTTTGGTTTTTTTGGGTGACTAAGTGTGTTACTAACGCACTCCATTCGACTTCTTACAAACAGAGGAAAGCCAGATCTTTGTGAGTCACTTTTTAGCCCAGCTACAGGTGCAACGGAAACTCTCTTAGACAGCTCAGCCTTTTTGCAGCGTTTCCACCCAGTGGGAAAAACACCAAAAAGTCCCAGAGAGATGTGGGTCTGCCATGCATAAGTTACTACTTGGCCTAGTTATAGAGTGAATGGGCTCTATGTTACAACTTACGTAATATAAAATATTAGTGTGTTGAACTAATAAAAGTAGCTGAAACTACTTGTTTGCTATTACGTGTGTATGCCAGGTTTGAGTGCACACACACACACACATTTTAAATTAATAAATAAACTTTTAGATGACCCACAATTTGTCCATGAATCCTTTCAGTTCCTTTATGCTACAACACAATGGTCATGATAAAAATGTGTGTTTTGTAGCTGAAAATAAATGGAAAAGATTCTATTTCAAAGGGGAAAATGGCAAGAAAAACCTGCCTGGTTTGTTATGTAGGCCAGATTCTCAGATTCTGGGCCTGCATAAGCTGCTGTCACAAACAGCACTCGTCTAATGTAGCTTCCCTGAGTTAGGAGAATGAGAAGCAGTGTTATAAAATCATATGCTTCTAAAAATGAAGCTATGTGAGGAATGATGTCTGGATTACAAATTAAACAACCTCAAGTACTGCACTTAATGAAGGTAATTTGCTTCTGTCCTTACAACAAGACTTTGAAAGCATATTAAATGAGCCTTTCTTAAATCCAGACCAGAATGGGCCAAAATACTCTGCTGCGGGAATCTTTCTGTTCAGCTACCTATGGAAGAATTCATTAAATGTTTATTTGCACTGCATTGTTTTAAAGATTCATCATAGGAAATATATGCAGATCTTGTAACAATGCAAAGTGTGCATGCTACACTGGAACTGTGAAGTGTCATTACACTGTTAAAATCCTGAAATGGCCCCTAAAATGTGGAATCAACTCTCCATGACTTGAAATGAGGTGAGCAAAAGTGGTCGCTGTTATTTTGCCAACTAAGACATGGACTTATCCAATCCCTACCCCTAAACCTAACCATACCTATCATAAAATCAGTGGGAAATGATAGTGGATTAACAAGGATGTAAACGCACCTAACCCTGATCAAAAGCCTAAAACAGATATTTCCAGAAAAATAATCACTCAGTTCTGATTGGTTGATTATAGTGATGTTCCAGGATCAACAAGGAAGTCGATCCAGGAACATCTTGTACTTGGTGAAATCTCGCTCACCGCTCAAAAGGGGTGTGCAATTAATAAATGCTAGACTGATTATTGGCCAACATTAGAGATTTATAAATTTGTATGAATTCTTACAATTTCTTCTCCAGACATGTTTAATTTTTTTTATTATTTGAATAGAATGAAAACTAAAATACATTCATATCACATGAACCAATATTTTATTCACAAAAGAACAAAGATAACCATAACAAATCTTATGTAATTGACACTTTTTTCCACAATGAGCTCGTTTCAAATTCGATGCCTGCTACAACTAATAAAGTTAATTGACATCAGGTCTGTAACTGTCACGATGTCTTTCAAAAGTAAAGATGGGCAGAGGCTCCCTAACCTGAGAAAGCTAAAAAGCATAAAAAGATACTTTAAAAACAACATTTGTAAAGGCTTTGGAAATCTCATCATTTACAGTGCATAACATCATCAAAAGATTAAGAGAAACTAGAGAAATCTCTGTGTCGACCCAGAAAGTGATGTAGGACTGTGGAAGCTGAGTTGATGCAAGTGATCTTCTCCATGTTTTGTTCAACGATCTGAATCTGTGCATAGTTTTTCATAAAAACATGTTTTTCTCAGCTTTTTGTTGTTGTTATTTTATCCACATTTAAATGTTGATTTTAAAAAGTAAACAACAGTTTATTACAATGTAGAATAAAACAGTTTTTTAGTTTAGTTTAGTTTAGTGGTAACACTTTACAATAAGTTGCCATTGTCACAAATCTGAACCCAGCCAATCAAAACGCTCACTCTCCCCTGAGTTCTGTTCACTGTGTTAACATTCAGTTTCCAACGACGATTAACAATCCTGCTCTCCATTACTCACCTGAACTGTTTTCTTCATCCATTGTCACTACTCTGTGTTGAAAAAATTAATACTCTTATTTTACTTACAGTACCTCCTGTGCAGCATCCGCTTCTATAACAGTCATTTGTTAACAACAATGTATTAACTAACATGAACAAACAATGAACAATGCTTTTATTACAGTATTTGTTAATCTTTGTTCACATTAGTTCATAAAATACAATCATTCATTGTTAGGTCAGGTTAGTTCACAGTGCATTTACTAATGTTAACAAATAAAAGTTTAGATTTTAATAATGCATTAAATGCTGAAATTGTCATCAATTAAGATTAAGAAATGCTGTAGAAGTATTGCTAATATTTAGTTCATGTTAATCTTAACACATGAAACCTTATTGTAAAGTGTTATAATATTAGTTTAGTTTAAAGGCTAAAGGCCTGTTTACACTGGGACGAATATCGCGCGCGAATATTACCGACGTTTAACGCGCCGTGACTAAACAAAGGGCGCCAATTTGAGTGTACACACCTGTTCTTTGTTGTATGTTGCATGTTTAGATAACTCAATATT
This sequence comes from Enteromius radiatus, assembly GCA_032357445.1. Lineage (NCBI taxonomy): Eukaryota > Metazoa > Chordata > Actinopteri > Cypriniformes > Cyprinidae > Enteromius > Enteromius radiatus. Next base: position 18,065,632 of record JAUCMS010000145.1, on the reverse strand, counting down.
CTGCTGGCCATTAAAATTAAGTGAAAATGATCAAAAAATGCAGGCAATTAAAATAAAAATGGAAACAGTTAATCAGAAATGATTTAAAAACACTTAATAATCTAAGTAATCTTCATTAAAATATGAATATTCTGAATCATAATGAATATTATGATGCTGCAGTCTCAACATTCAAATATGTATAACTTATATTAATTTGTTGTGTCCTGTATTTTAGCCAAAATAGTGTTAAAAAGTAATATTGACCATTTAAGTTTTCTATCATAATATGAAAATATTTACCACAGAATCCACAACGCATGCCTTTTTAATACATCATAAAGGAAACATTTGGGATTGGGTGTCTTGGTGGTGGAATGAATCGCTTCTTTTTTTTTTCTTTTATAGTGGCACCTACAGTAGTACGGCTGTGTGCAGGAGCTTCTGAGTTTTATGTGGAAAAGGCAAGGTGAGGGAGAGATTGCTCCGCTAGAGATGGAAGTGTGGGGGAGCGCACTGATTTTCCATGATCAACATTATTACCTTGTAAACACCAGCTTGTCTTGGGCAGGAATGGGCTGTGAAGAGTATCTGTACAGGCTCGTGGGAGAGAGAAAGTACATTGCTGCACATGCAATATGAGCTCATGCTTACATATTACAAGAACAATTTTCAGTTATGTTTAATCTAGCCACGGTGCAATGAGTCAGGATCTGTGCCAGACTAACCCAGGCAAAGTGTTAGATGGGCCTGACTGTATGGTGGGTGGCCGGTTTTATATCGTCTTTATGAGAGAATATTAAACTGTCCTCTCAAATAATTTATGGCCAGCTAACATGGATCACATATCATACATGTTGTAAAAGCTTAACTATTAAATTTTATTGGTCCAGGCTCAAGAAAATCAATCAATTTGCTTGCTTCGCCAACCTAAAACACTTGCCATTTAGGTTTTGAATTGACTGTGAAATTGTGATTAAAACTGGTAATCCTGTACATACAGCAACCATAACTGAGTTTACAAATCGCTTAGAGACAAAAAATGACTGATCGAACCCTGACTGATTAAAAATGGTGTGACATTGGAGCTGGGCCAGTACATTATAATGTGACTATAAATAGGTGTTTGTAATTGACTGCAAAGGTGCCAGAAGTCAAGACTTCAAGAATTCTTAACCCATTATTGCAACAGCCAGGCTAACTAATAGTTACTGTTAAACATATTTTAAAGTGATGGCAGAAAAATGAGCTGGCTTCAAACCAATTCTCGTTTGTTCCCATGTTTTAAATTGGTCCTCATTGAATTGAGCAAGCCTCCATTACTCTGGATCAGCATTAACTGATGACATTGTTTGTGTTGCCAAAATAATGTTATTTTCACCTTTGAAGTAATAAATATACTAATATGCAGATTTAGCCCTTTTTGTTATATAGTTATAGTTTAGTTAAAATAGACATTTACTTATGTGATATTTGGAGCACTGCTTTTGCACAATTATAGTGCATCTTTTTAAGAGTTTATAGATTTTTTTTTTTTATCTAATCATTAAAAACAATACCCATCTATAATCATGCCACCTGCTCATCATATGAATGTTATGAACTATATTCACTATATGCAATGGCAATTTAATGATTTTTTTGTCTCTTCCAATAACTTGATGTCTTTGAATGATCTTTAGCTGAGGGACTGTTCCAACAATTATAAATGTATGTGACTACTTCAATTAATACAGTAATTAATACAGGCATAAGAGCTGTTGGCTCATGGTGATCCAGGTTCAAGTTCAGTCCAGTTCATGTTCCACTCCCTCCTCTCTTTTCCTCTCTACCAACTCCGGTAGAATAAAATTAAGAAAGAATTTTAACCAAAACGTAAAAATCAACCATTTTAATCATCATAATCATAATGGGTTTTCAAATGTAATATTGTATTTTGGACAGCATAATTCCCTCGCTGTGATCCAGAAACCTGAACTGACTCTTTATAATGCAGAAAGTCTACTACACCAGATGCCTGGATATGGGCCCAGTTAAAATGCTCTATTCCATCATTTGATCATCGAGTGAATTACTGCTGCCATGATCACTAAAAATATACAAACACACACACACACACACACACACAAAAACCATTAGATACAGAGCAAATGACATGGACTTTCATGAGTAAAGCACCATAATAAACCTCATTTGCATAAAAAGTTAAAGAGTTACTTTACCTCAAAATTAAAATTTTGTCATTAATCACTTACCCCCAAGATATTTTGGAAGAAAACAGGTAGGCTTATGACTGTTCGGTTGACTACCAAGTAATGAACATTTTGAAGGTCCATGTAAATAACCCTCAGTTATTTGAAGAAATTAATATGATTAATATTCTGCGGTGATTTAATTTCGTATTTCTTGATATTAGTTATGCTTATTATAATTTGGATCATGCTTTGCACTTAAGTTATTTAACCTATAGAGACTTTTATTTTGAAATGCGACCGGACGGAAATACACGGAGATCTTACACATCCGGAGAGAGAGCGCACGGGGACAGAGAAGGAGTACGGAAATATCGATAAAAGACATTTAAGTTCATTTATACATACAGTGGCACTTTATAGTCGTTATTTATTTTTCGGTATTTATTTTATTTTTATTTTTGCTTGGCACCTGGTTGAAAAAGGGAGAACAAGGTAGTTAAGAACATTTACGATCACATAGCATATATCTGTAACGTATACTCTCTATGACTGGTTTATGTGTTCGTTCTATTATGAGTAATAGTCTGTGATAAATGTTAGCTTAATTTAGTGTTTTGTTACTGTAAGGTCGTTTGTTTGTTTCATTTATGTGGATGTGGATTTCATGCAGATTCTGATTTTGTTATTTTTATGTGTTGTTCTAGCTCTTACGTTGTTGTACATTCAATACGGACAATAAACCCCCAACAAAGACAGTACAACATCAGTGCATGAGTTCAATCCTTAAATTTTTCTTCAACCGGGCTGTTACAGTCCAGAAAAGAATGAAAGACATTGTCAGAATACTCCATCTGCCATCAGTGCTTCAACTGCAATGTTATGAAGCTACGAGAATACTTTTTGTACACAAATTATGACTTCATTCAAGAATTTGTCTCTTCAGATCATCGCCATTTATTAATGACAAAATGTTCGTTTTTGGGTGGCGTAGCCCTTTAAGATGTTTGCACTGATTTTGGGCCCACTAACTTTGGTCTAGTTTTCAAAATATTTTCTTTGTGTTTCACTGAAAAAGAGGGGATACAAGTCAGTGAGGGTGAGTAAGACTGTACCTGTGTGTCTTTATAGGTATTTTGTCTTCTAATATAAGACTAAAGAGCACTCCTGTAAAACATGAGTGTGTTTTTGTTCTTTCTCCGGGCCCCCACTCCCGTTTTGTTGACTCCATGCTTTTTTCAAACCCCCCAAAGTTAAATTTAATGGCGACTGAACATCAAATAGGTTTGGGTGTGTCACGGTGCCACTAACTCTGAGTCATACCACTGAAAGTGCTTTGCAAAGATTCCTGTTTTTTTTCTATTCAAAGTGCCTATTAAAGTTTCCATTAGCAGTTTTGTTCACTTAACAGCAACCCTCCTTTCATTCAGCTCCAAACTGTTTTTTCTCCTTTTCCCATATAGATCAATAATGACTCGCTCAGTTTGACTAATTTTCTCCATTCCGTCATACACTAACAGCAGTCAAGCTTAGTTAAACAATACTATATTTTCGGTATGTCGTGTAGTGTGTTTGCAGGTGTACTGTGTCTTTTGTTGATCTGGTTTTATAGTAACGTGTTTTAGCCAGAGATAAAGATAAAGAGATAGATGGTATGAGAACATACAAGAAAGATGACAGCTGTTTCTAATGTTACTGGTAA
>JAUCMS010000145.1:18022582-18041031 GCA_032357445.1 Enteromius radiatus | reverse complement strand
CTATGCTGCCTCCAAAAAAGAACGTTGACGGAGAAAATTGAAGGTAACTTAGAAGGCATGAAAAACGGTTGAAGTGGTTTGGAACGGCACTTGATGACTCGCTCTCTTGTTAGATATCTGAAAAGGCAGCGATTTTCCCCGTTTGGAACGCACCCTGTGTACCACAACATAGTTTTCTATAACTGGGAAGTAATAAATTTGTTATGAGGAACAGAGTGTGCAAAGTAAGCCCAAGTTCCAATTACAGTGGAAATTAATTTGTGAAATATCCCTGCTCTGGTATTGCAGCTCTAGGATGTACTCTGTGATATATTCAAAACAGATTAATAACGAGGCCTTATAAAATACTTGCAAGGTAATGAAATGCCAAAAATGGTTAGAAAAATAATAATGATAAAGAACATTTGTTCTGCCATTTGCTTAAGTGTTTTTTCAAACAATAACTTACTAAATCATAAGTATTTGCATACAGTAACACAATGTGCTGTAATCTCCCGACATCAACACTGCATCACTATAACCTGAGGGTATTTTGCCCCACACTGGGGGGCCCTTTAAATGCATTTTTAAAAAAATTAAATTTTTTTCTTAAGAAGTCTTATGATCGTGTTACTTTTATTAAAAAAAATATATATTTTTGAATATATATATATAATTAAATATTATAAATGTCTTTATACTGCATCTTTTGATCGATTTATATGCATCCTTGCTGGAAAAAAAAAATATATATATATATATATATATATATATAAGACATTTTCCAACACTATGCATGTTCTGCTGAAGGTTCCTTCAGAGGATCTGTCCAGACTATCTCTGCAAAGAACAAGGGACATCTGTGCGCTCCCAGTCTCAACCTGACAACCTGTCAGACTCCATGTTGTATGTTGGACCTCTTCTTCTGTCAGTGACGGGGATTTGCGTCAGGACCGTGCATATTTCAGCTCAATCAGTAAAGGTCACATCAGTTTCACATACTACTTTGCTTGTACTAAAATGTAAAAAAAAAAACCTGATACTGTGCACCGGAGAGCTGTAGAAGCAAGCAAAACCCTCAACAGATCAAAGCTGTGGCTGATTCGTGTTAGGCTTCTGTGAAATGCCTGTGGTTCAGAAACAATGAGCTGGCGATATCCCTTTTCTCTAACTTGATTAGTCATAAAGCGATTACCAGAAATATTGGCAAACTCATCAGGCCTAGTGGATCAGATTAGTTCTGGCACTAGTATGGGTGGTTTCCTCTGAGATTGAGATAATGCTGGGTTAATACATTTAGGATGTGATATCTATTGAGGGTTAAAGCTGGTTCACCACCTCAGACGTGCTGCAGGAGAGTCGGAGATCTTCTAATGCCTTCTGTACATGCAGGTGCATTCAGTGAGTCACGTATGTAAGGCCCGATTGAATTTAACATCCTCCATCTGTATTCAGAGGTAGGAGTATGTGTTTTGTGCTGTTACAGGTCATGTGCTGTGCTTGTATGCATTATAACATGTGCATTTTAAATTAATTTATTTTTAATTACATTTTTGGTTGCACTGTATTTTACAGTATGTGTACTTACAATGAATTTACAGTGTACTTATCCAAGTAAGTACTGTAATATACAGTAAGTTAACTACATAGGGCTAAGTTTAAGGGTACGTTCAGGGTTAGTACCTAGTTATTTTTTATTTAGTTATGGGTTTACAGAAGCGGCTATTTATAATATACCCACATATCTAAGTCTAGGTAAGTCTCATGTAGCTAGATCTTCAGACTGACAGCTAAAGACCTGGAATTCATGGTAGCTTTCATTGGCCAAGGTGTCGTGGCATCTTTGTAAATGTCAAACAGTCAAATGCTAGTTAGCCAGTTTCGCAGCTGAAGTTTAGGGTGTACTCACACTAGGCATGGTTGCTGTGAACCGGGCCAGAGTATGATTGTCCCCCCTCCCCACTCCCCCTCTGGCCTGCACTCACATAGGGTTTCAGCATTCGTGCCGGAGCACACTTACGTCATTATAGCGCGACGGTTTCAGGATAAACAGGAAGAGCGGCACTCTTGCTGACCGCGAGTCTATTGTTCTGTTTCTTTGTGGCTAGTAATTTTGACTCATTCGGTCCGTGGTAGTCCACAGCCCTATCACAGCATATTGTTAATCAGATCTATTGCTGTGTTTTGGTTTTGGAGCATTGTAAAAATGTGACGTCACTCGTCCTGTTCCGTGCTCCGGCACGGTTAGCGCTCACGCTACATGCAAACCACGCCCGAGTCCAACTGAACCATGCTCTGGCACACCTCTTCCAAGCGGGCCAGGGACAGCTAAATGAACCGTTAGCACTCACACTAGCTAAACGAACCACGCTTTGGTGGTCAAACGCACTCGGGCACGATTCAAACTGCCTAGTGTGAGTACACCCTTACAGTCTGCTCTGCTCGGGGCGGGGTCAGCAGAGCTCACTAGCATTTAAAGCAACAGGGACTAGAATGGTTTGTACACAGCTGATTTTCGACAGGGTAAAGAAGGTGATTTCTACACTACCATTGAGAATTTTTAACCATAAACTTTTCATTAAGACCCTAAATTATCTGATGACCCATTTAAATAAAGAGCACAATAAAATTGCCTTGTTCTTCTGACTTCGCCTGTCAGATTTGCTACCTTTCAAATGGCTGTAGATTTAATTGCTTTCGTTTAAAGGCTTTGTATACACTTATACACACTGAAGAAAATATGAAAACAGATTGTCCTGTTATAGACTGTTAGACATGTTATAGACTATTCATTAAGACCCTAAAGAATCACATCAGCTTGTGTAAAATGGGCATTGAGTGAAAGTTTAAAAAAGTAATTGCTACTTTTCTCACAATTCTGAATTTTTCATGCAATTGCAAGTTTATGTTTTGCAATTTGGACTTTTCTTAACAGAACTACATCCCATGTCTACCTTATCATTGATACCACTCCAACCTGTGCTCCAACCAATATGCCCGTTTAGGTTGTTTGTCCAAATCCCTGAAATATGACCCATTAGAGTATAATTGCATCCCTATCGGCAACAGGACATTTTCATATGAATGTTTTGTACTCTTTTATCATTTAGCATTGGTTTGATGCTAGAGAATGCACATGCATATAAAACACTCATTGATACCGGCAAGGTTTGAGGTGCTGACTGTTATAATGTGATGCAGGCCTGTACAGAACCACTTAACTGTGGCCTTGTCAACAGAACCACATCTGTTTTACAGTCACTGTGACTGTTTTGATAAGACTAAATATGATGACGTGTCGGTGGCTGATGTGTGCAGTAGAACATTTGCTCATCTCCGAGACGTCAGATGAGCATGTGACGTATTTTATGTACACTGTAACCAGTGTAAAATTTGCTTTGGTGTAATCCATGCAGGCTTTGTATTTCCATACCTAAACCTTTAAAAAAAAAAAAAAAAGCTCTGCAAATGTTGCTACTTTATCACTTGTGGAAAATAAAAAAAGACTTTTTTTTAGTGCACTTTTTAAGCACTTTTTGTCATTCTGCACTATTGACTTGACACTAGATAACTTCTTTTTACAGGCTAAATAGATTCTGGAAGAAATGAAACTTTAATATGGAGCTGTTATTATTAAAGGAGAATGAAATATGAATCTATTTCACACTAACCAGTTGGTAACTAGCAAGATAAATTATAAAGTAATATAATAAACAATTAAATGTTTACATTGTATATCTTGATTTAATTAAAATAACAAATGTTATTGCCATGCATGGAGAAAGAGAATTATTTATTTTAAAATAATATTCTCTTTATATCTACTTCTATGCATTGTACTGTTTCAGTACGGAAATTAAATGACTTTAGTATAAAAAGCTCACTAATCTTTTCTTTGTGAGGTAACATCCAAGTTTATAAATCATTACAATGACAACATAAATGCCTAAAAATCAGAAATGATGGAAACAACTTAATAGCAGCCCTCTAGAATCTATCATTCATACAAGACTCAATTGTGAATTTCAATCATAAGTTTCCATCATTAACGTAATTTGACAATTTCTGATTTATCGTTCATGTAACATTGTATTTTCACTTGAGACATAATTTTCTACTCTGTCATGATAACACTGAACATTATAACACTTTCGTGGGAATAAGAATCAGAAAAAGCTGCCATTATAAGGCAGTGCCTGTAGAAATGAATATATCTCCGTCATAAATGAGCCAAGCTCTTTGCCAGGCCAAAAATGCAATGATATGCCTCAGCACAATGTAATATACTTACACTAAATGATTCATGCAGTGCTTGTTTTATGGAAATATATAGACTATTAAACCTCCATTCGCACATTCCCAACCTGCTCCTTACTTTAGTGACCTAAAAGTCACCACCGAAGATTTAATGCTGTTGGCATCTGCTGGATTGTGATTTCTTTGGGCCAACATTCTTACTGTATAGACGTCTGCTGGAAAACCGAAAGGCCTGAAGTTAAAACAAGATTCAGGCACACACTGTGTTGCTGCTCTTCTGCAGCATTTGGCAAGCAAACTGTCCTTTAAAAAGCTTACTAAATGGAAGTTTCACAAAACTGATGAGACACAAAAGTATGGCTCTTCACAGTCTATGCAAGCTCTCATCCAGTTCTAATGCAGGCTAAATGAGCATCATCCTTTACCTGCAGGTTATCAATGCACATTGCACAAAGACCCTCTAGTGGACAGTGCAGGAAGTGCAAGACACAAATAGACTAATTCATAGATCTGAGCTGATGATCCAACACACTTTACCAAATAAACCTTTGTGAGGAGTACTTAAGAAAATGCAGTTGCTTTGTCAAAATGATAAGACCAATAGGTTTGAATGCTTACTTGGAATGATTAACTTATTTAAAAGAAGAAAAAAAAAAAAAGACCCAAACCCAAAATTATGTGGAGAGTGCTTAAATAGGTCATTGTTAGCAAATAAATAAAACAAATAATAAATTAATAATGCAAAATAAATGAAGCAAGTAACTTTTTTAATGTGGTTTTAAATCAACCATTGTAAATTAATTAATTAAATAATTAATATGCAAAATAAGTATGTTTTCATATATACATATATATATATATAAAAAGAGAGAGAATCTATGTGTGTGTGTGTGTGTGTGTGTGTGTGTGTGCGTGTGTTTGATTACAAAGAAACTGAATGTTTTATTAAATGGCTATTTCTTTCTACATATTCAGTACTTTCTCTCTCTCTCTCTCTCTCTCTCTGTGTGTGCAAACTTTATTTATATTATATTTTTTCATGTCAGTGTCATTATTCACCCTATTATTACTATGGAATAGTATAGTATAGTATACTGTTATACACGTGTTTATGTCCAACCGTTTATTAAGCAAAAACCAGAGCTTGTAATTCATGGACAGGCCCCATGATGCCACAGGAGCAAGTGCAGGGTTGCAGCTGACCTCTTGGCAGAAATGACAAATGAATGCAAATGGAGAGTAATCTTAGAATCAGTTAAACTGCTTTCATGCAAAGCAATGCAAATATGCCACGTGTGGTATCAGGCCAAAGCAGAATGCTCACTTTTGCTTGCCATCATGCCCCGTCTTTGAACCCTTGCCCAGCATACACACATTCAACCCCCTCACACACACACACTCACTCCTCCTCTCTCTTTCTCACATACACGCTCCTGAGAGCCGAGCACAGTAGATTAGTGACTTCACGATGACGAAAGGTTTACAATTCCTCATGTTCAACATCCAGATGTTTCTATTTCTCATCATAACACGTCCCTGATTAACCACTCATAGGAGGAGACTTCATTTGCCTGATATATCACTATTCCCAAGGGTTGCATTTATTCGGGGTGCAAGACCACCTGAATTTGACTTACCTCTGTAACTAGCCAAAGATGAATTCGATCCATATGTGAGCGCAGCTGTTGAATCTTTAGCCCTTTTCTGGCCGCTCCCTCAAATGAATGAAAAGGTACAATCTGGCTTAGATGTTCTACTTTTTCTTTTTTGTTCAAAATAAACGACGTGATGTAAAGCATTCAAACCATGACAACAGTCCTGGTTGAAGATGCCAAAGCTAAGCTGAGACGAAGGGCATAAGAAACATATTGCTACACACCATTTATCCTTGTCTTTCCATGGTCGAAAAATCGAACCCAAAAAAGCGGAGAACACTTTTGAGAATCACTCTCCTCATAATGCTCAGATATGCTTGTTATGAGAACATCCAAAGATTGCTCTCAAAGGTACAAATATATCAAAAATATATTTTTTTATTTTTTCTCAAATTGTTGAATGTGCCCCCAAGGAGCCATTTTAATGATAATAATAATTCTGATAACTTTCCCAGAACAGCTGGATTGAAATCCTTGCCACAATCTAAACACTGCGTGAGTCACTCTTGCAGAAAATTGGATTTTATAATACCATTTTTTTTTTTGCTGGGGTGAATTTTGTCTTCCTACATTCGCACAAAATGAATATCTTAGTAACAGTCAAGATGCACTCTTAAGGAACACGGTCACATTCAGTTTATTAGAGTGGTGAAAAAAAAAATAGGGCTCCCTGGTGACAAAAGGTTTTGAAACTGTCTGAAATGCAACTCTTGGAACTTTGTGAACTTGTTTCGGAGAGCATTCTGGATGCATACTAAAAATATATATCGCTAACTTGCTATTACACCTGCATCCTCATGCAAACTCTGGATAACATGTAAAGTTTTCCAAAAACATGGTCTTTCTGTACTACAGGTCCTTCATATGAGCAAGTACTAATGTAGGAAAAAGTAATTTCCTCTTGCTTTGGCAGGTCTAGGGCACACGTGCATGTGACTGCACTGGCACCCCTGTTATCATACTCCGCCCTGTTTGCCGTAATGCTTTCTTCGCCTAGGTGATAACATACAATTCAATTGAAATAAATTATGTAATGAATTCTAATATTCTGTATAGTTGCACAGTTACTAACGGGCTGGCACAATTTGGCATCATACTGGCTTTTATTGGCCAAAGCTTTTAAAGACAAGTATGCTTTGCTTTGAAATTGTAATAAGTTGCTGGGAGAACATAAGAGTTAACCTTCCTGGAGTAGCAGACACAAGATCTGATTTGATCTGCTGTGTGTGTTTTTTAAAGCTATCAATGTAATTGACGAATGAAGCAGGTCACTAGAAGTTGGGAAGAACGATATATTAGTTTCAGCTTAAGTTACTGCAGTAAATAATAACTACAGACCTACCATAAAAACGTCTACAAATCAAATCCCTGAATGGTAAAGGCTTTAAAAACACGATTTAAAAAGCTTGGTCCAGATATCGAAATGAAAAGAAGCTTGCCAACCAATTTAATGGAATCTAGAAAAGCAGCCTAATACTACACACTAGCAGCTGCTTACTGGCAAGCTAGTGAACCTCACGTCTCAGGAGTATTCTTTATCTGCTTTTGTCCACATCTGAATGCATTAGAAGAGTTTGACCTTTCCTGCACTTTTTTTTTACCTCTTTTGTATTTTTCACCATTATTAGTGAAACCTCTAAATTGCTGAAATAACAGAACAGTTCATTCCCTAACAGCCTTTCACTTGTTTTGTACCAATTGTCTGTTTTTACATGGGATAAAAATATCTAAAGGGCTCTTCTAAATGTTGAATCTATCAAAACTACTGGCGCATTTTAAACAGGTACATTTGATCCATTATGGGACTTTTAATGTGCTCCTGTAGTTTTGCAAAGGGGAAAATAGTAGATTAGACCTTCTGATTCATCTGATGGCGTTGCAGAGGATCTATAAGTACAGGGTTGGAGGCACAAATCCATTCATGACTCACAATTCATTGATAGTGTTTTCACTTGGAAACACCTGCTGAATGTACATCATTCTCACAGATAGGAAAACATTCACATGTTACTCAGCAAAAAGTAGGCTTCAACCTCAAAGCTTGTAAATGCCTCAGTTGCAAGGCAACGCTCATTTATTGACCTTCCCTTTAGGAAGTAAACGGTGTTCAGAATACAATGCTGCCCTTTTCCTTTCTTCAAGGCTAAAAGTGAGCAGGTGTCTCATTTAAACATGACTGTGCTGATTGGCCGATTATTCACGCACGGACTTCAGTGTCACATTACGCGTGCGCTTCTGCACGTGCGCCCTGCGCGAGTTCGAGTGCGCGACTTGCGCGAGACGCGCAAAGTCAACACAGTGATGCTTTCCATATGCAGCACGATTTGTGTCAATAACTGCGTAGTTCATCTGTCAGCTAGAGACGATTCCGCCCGCTTGGCCAACAATAGCGGCATTATTGCAGAGGGTCCATCAAAATGCCAAAGCGATAAAAATGCGGGTAATTTGAATAACTTCAAATGTTATTTCTCAAAGACATTTAAGAAAATAAAGAACGCAATACATTTGACTAAAACGCGATCCTGTGGTAACGCTTTAGCAGACAGCTGAAATATTACACTACAAGGATTACTAAATGAAACAAAAAGATAAAGAAAAACAAAAACACTGTCATTTGCCAGTAATGAGATTTAGACTTGCGTGATCAGACTAGAGTTCATTAAACGGCCAGAACTGGGGTTATACAGATGTCATAGACCGATTTGCTCATTTAAAGTGACGTAAATCTCAGTTTTTGAGTAGTAGCCTACGTGCCAGAAGCTGATTTTAGTCATTTTTAAAGGAACCAGCTTGGCCAGAGCATTTGAATCACGCGTATCGTTGTATGCACAGAAAGGGGCTGATGTAGCCTGCGATGTTTACATGTGTTGTCTGGTTTCACACGGGCTCTGACACTTTTAGCTCTTTTTTTGTTTGTTCAGTAGGGTAAAGTTGAATCGGAGTGCGCGTGAGCGTGCGCGTTAGGACGGATCAAATATACGACGCGCTCTTTGAAGTGGACGCGTATGTTTGTATATGACAACAGCGCGCGGATGTGAGCGTTTTCCCAATCGCCTTTCCCAAGTTAAAAGGAACAAGAAACTTTACGCCATACGAGAAGCCCATTTAAATGCTACGGATCAATGAATGAAAGTTTGAGCTGAGGCTGTGTTACAGCGCATGCTGCGATGTGATTGGGCTGAGCGGCGAGCTCGTGATGCTCGGGCACATATAAAGGGCGACCTGTCATGCACGCGGCTGGAAGAAGAAATTGCTGAAGAGATCAGCCGGACAGACAGAGCCTTCATGATACTGCCCACATCACACGCATTTCCTCAACGAAGTCGCCAAGAAGACGCACCGCACAACGCGCAAGATATAAAGGAAATCCTCTTTTATTGCCCTTCGTAAAAGCTCCAGTGTCATTTAGTGAGAGATGCCGCCAAGGACCGGACTTTTGCTGCTCGCCGTGCTCATCGCCTCCGCGTATGAACTGGATCAGAACGAATCCTACTCGCCCAGGAGAGCACGCTTCTCCCACAACAGCCCCTGTAAGTAGGAAGCGTTCGGGAACGATGAGCCGGTTGTGTGCTGCTGACACGCATGCATCGCGGCGTAGGGTAAATCATATGAGAGCTGTCATCTCCTCTAGGATGAGCTCTCGTCCAATGCGTCTACTGAGCTGCTCTGTGACTGATGTATCAGTGAATATCACGTTCATCCTCTGACCTGCGTGTCAGGGACTCATCATAGCTCATGATGAGCTTCTTGTGATGCATTGAGCGCGATGAATGAATGTGAATGATGATTCCGCCGCGGCTTCCAGCCTCAAAAGCATGCAGGAGTTTCTACGTTGGGGGAGAAAATGCTAGAGTAAAAAACCTGTTCGTTGGTTACCTTACCTCATAGCGGGAAAATAGTGTTAGATCTTTCAAAGACAGTACTTTTATTGTAAAACGGTACAAATACATAAATAAATAAATAGGAGTAAAACTATTTATTGCCTTATAATTGAAAAGAGCGTGTATATTTAACAAGTCAGTACACACTCTTTTAAATATTGTCAAAAGTATAAATTTGTTCAAGTTTACAACAGTAGTCTTTTTCTTATTGCATTTCACAGGCAATACAATAAAATTATGCTTTTAATAAAAAAGTTAAATAAAATTAAGTGTAAGACTGAAACTGTATTTTTTGTAAAACAAAAAGAAAAACTTTTTTTTAGTTTACAACAGATTGATAATATTATTAAGAGTGCCGTTATTTCATATAACAGCACTCAGGCATAACGTCACTTCATTTGCCCGTTATGCCCAGTGGGCTTCAACATGCAAAGCTTTATGCTTTGGATCCTTTTGTATTTATTTATTTTAATCAGGGAATAGAGCATTAGCCAAATTCTGTATGAAAAAATGAATATCAGTATTGCATTGCAATCACAGGAAATCACAGTCATGCTGAAATTCACTACTACAGCATTCTCGCTTGTGTGATAACTGGATAATTTGGTGTTTTGCATTTGTGTGGGTGACACTGGTTCTGTCTTAATGTTATTATTAGTTACACTTGCCAATTTTTTTTCTTTTTCTTTAATCATCATGTGGTCTTGCATTATGTTATTTTCTCATTTTACAGAAATAGATTCCAATAGGTTGGTATACTGACACTTAATGATATATCTTTAATATATATATTTAATCTCTGAAACATTTGCAACCACAGCTTCCAAGTTACTGTAAAAAAGAATTGACTGAAAGTTCTGGCATCATATTGGACAAGCAGATTTATCAATGTAGATCATTTAAAATATGCACATTTTTAATATGAAAATAGAGTGAAATTTCAAAGAGGATACAGTTAAACCCTCTAATACCCAGCAGGAATCTTTTAAAACAAATCCCTGCAGTACTTTCTAAATATCTATAAAGAACTCCTGATAGGTTATTAATTCTCTGTGATAGAGTTTGAGGTAGATCCGATATGAAATGCTTTCCCCAGTGAGGTCATACTATCACACTTCATATTCCAGCTCTCATTGCATATTGAACCAGCTAACTGAGGGCTTCAGGTTCATTTGAAAATGTCAGGTTATACAGGTAGAGAACTGGAGGCTAGGCAGCTCGTTTACACTAACTTTTAATGCACTAGACACAATGGATGCTTTAAATAGCACTGTGTGCACCTGAGAGGACCCAACACTATTAAAGATGACAAATCGTTTTGACCTGCTGCTTATTATATTGGAACTGAAGATCTGGTGTCAGTGTTACAAAAGGTTCTTCCTTTGTCTTGAATGAAGTCAGTAATTAATATGCTGCAGAGAAAAGCTTGTCTAAGTGACAAATAGTGGATCTGTGTGTGGTGTGGGACAGACAGTTCCGTTCTGTCTTTGCTCGGGACGTGAAAACCTTTGTCAAACTCCACTTGGTATTTGCAATACTTCCTGTTGTACTTAGTTGCCAGGGAGACATGTACTGACTCAGTGCTTTTGAGACAAAGAGACAGTGGTGCACTAATAATTCAGAAAGAGCAAAATGAACAGTATTTACTTCACAAAACGTTATTAATGTCTTGTTTTGTTTCTATATTTATATGTATATTTCAGTTCTTAATGCTGGAACAAAATGTGATATTTATGAAGTTATTCACAACAGGACTTTATCTCCCATTTTCTGGAGACTTTTCAGTGTCAGTGTAAAAATCAAGTTGAGGATAGGGTGAACATACGTCCTCTTTTTCCTGAACATCCTGGCCAACATTTCTAAATTGCCTCATATGTCCAGGTTTTAGCTTTGTAGTCAAAATTGACCAATAGTACGTAGGCACTGTAATTAATTGACCAATTGTAGCATGCGAGAAGGAGGGATCTACAGAGCACTCACCGCAATGCAAATATCTGTGCATATAATCAGAGCTGTAGTAATTGATTATATGTAATCTGGATTATGTAATCAGATTTCCAAAAATTAAGCACTTAAACTATTATATATATATATAATGTATATTACATTTTAAAACAGGCATAATTAGACTACAGTTACATTTTTATGGATTACATGATTACAAATGATTCACACAATGACAGTAAATTATTCATAATTTATTTATTCCCCTTAATTGTACTTTTAAATTGTCCTTTCTAAAAAAATCCTATAGGCTAATTTAATTTTTACTGTAATACCAAATGTTATCTAAATAAATCCATTTGAATTATTTCTGAGGACCTCACTATTTCAAATAATTAAACAATGCATTTACATGTTCTCTGATATCGATGAATGGTCCCATTGACATGCAGGTGAACAAATAAAAGTGTTTATTTATGATTTAATGTATTATTAGCTTTTTATCAACCCACTAATGTAATGTTTAATGCATTTTTGATGCTGATATAAAATTCTCTTTGTATATATATATATATATATATATATATATATAATTGCATTTTTTACATAGTCAACCCAGCACTGTGTATAAAGGTTCTAATATGTTTCTAAAAAGTTCTAATATGTAGACTTCAGATGCTGAAATGTACCTTTAAGGCACTAAAATGCACCCTTATGGGTTAATAAGGTACCTTTTGAAAACGGTCCCATGACAGCTTGATCCTAGTTCAAGGGGTAGTTCACCCCAAAATGAAAAAATGTGTTCCAAACCTGTATAAGTTCCTTTTTTACTGTTAAACATCAAAGAATAATGGAAGTTTCTGGAAACTTATACAGGTCTGGAGCAACTTGAGAGTGAGTAAATGACTCATTTTTGGGTAAACTATCCCTTTAATGAGTATGCTAAAACCACAGATGGGATCTCCCGATAATGAAAAAGTCCAGTTGTAAATGAATTAAATCTCCCTGACATATTAAGACAAGGGTCGTCTCCATATCTGCGAGGACTAGCTGAGTCATGCATCACAGTCTGGTGTGAAACACTGACACTCAAGGGCCACAGGTTCAAGTCGGGGTCACACGCTCTGCAAGCTGAAATCTGAACAGGTAGCTATGTAAGTGTAGAAAATGAATTATTCACTCCAACAGTTCATCCTATTAGTCTGTGAGCAAAAGTGTAATATCACCTGTGGAGAACCGTAAGCAGGGTCTCTGATAACTTGAGGTTTTACAGCACTTGATGATACACGAGTGAGGGAGTAAAAGAGAAAGCAAACACAAGACTGTGCATTGTCTATTGATGTGTTTTCTTGAATCTCAAATGAGTCCTGACCTGTCGAGGCTCATCGCAGTACCCTGAAAATTATTAGAGTGAGCCGGCCAAGCTGTATTCAAGTTTCATTATTCACAATATGTCTAATCATCATGCCTGTTTTCCCACCGCAATACAATAAGCGCTCTATGAAAGCATCAAACACAATATCAAACCCGTATTTTACGCCTCTTCTCAGCCGTGTGCAGTGTAAGTGAAGGGACAGCCCCTGAACTGTGTGGCCCAGTTCATCCGTAACCCTATTTTCCATTGTAAGATTACTGATGACGTCTAGGGGGTGTCCGATGATACAAAAAAAGCCTTGCCGACACACTTTCCCTCTTATAATGCCATAAGAGCAGCAAAATCAGTTTCTAATGTGGCAGTGCTGGAGACTCTATTTAATATTTTTTTTTCTATTGAAAATTCTATGGGTTTTTTTGTTTGTTTTTTTTTTTTCCCTATTCTATTCTATTCTATTTTGAGTTTAGTGTCACTGCTGAATGTACTGACAAGCTTTTATGGTAAACTAAAATATCATTTAATGTTATTTCTATAGAAACTAGTATGTTATGGAATTAAATATATTTGTATGTTACTAATTACAAATATTTTTTACATTTTTGTAAATAAAAAAAAAATGTGGAAACTTACTCTAAATAAATTTTACTGCTCTTATGGCGTTATAAGAAGGAAAGTGTGTCCGGAAGGCTTTTTTGCAATAATGATCAAATCACATTTGAAATTATTATCAGATACATGTTCTTTAGTTATGTTATTTAAAAAAAGAGGTTAAAAATACAGATTTTAAATGCACTTTAAAGTAAAAAAAAAATAATTTCACATTATTACAAAGTGTTTTTTAAGCATACTTAAGTGTGTGATGAAAGTGCCTCTTTTTAAGTACACTTAAGTGGCCTTTTATTTCATTAATAAAGCACACTATAACTGTACAATTAAGCACCCTTAATTTTCACAGAACTAGTCTCACAGTACACCAAGGCTAAGACGTGGGTCAGCAACACACTTCAGGATAAATCACATGATTTCGTTCACACCAGAATACCATTTTCCTCTGATTCTGAGAAAAGTGAAGCAGAATAACTTCTAGTCATGTTTTCACAAGGAAAACTGTTCCGCTGATAAGAGAGGCCAGTCATGGAAACATTTCACCCTCACTTGTCCCGAGGCTAACAGCGAGTGTAGGAAAGTGATACAATTGTATTTGCTATTAAAATGAAGATGTTTATCATTTTTATGACTCTGTCATAGCTCAGGCAATGCAATAGAGCTCTCAGTCGCTTTTTGCTGAAGTATCAACTTTTTCTTGGATGCTTCTCCTTAAATTCCTTTGGAAGACTGAAAATAGAAACAGCAACGTTAATTTGGACTGCACAGCTGATTTATTATGGGAAGAATTTGATGAGAGACACCTGAGTTTGTATTGCAATCTCTTATTTTAGTAGTTTGGTATCACGGAAAACCAGAGCACAGTTTTTAAAAGGCATGTGTAGTAGGGTCCATGCTGAGAGAAAAAACAGCCTAAGCTTGTTTGCTGGTCTAAATAGTTCTCACAGACTGGTTTGTTAGCTGGTTTTAGAGGGATTTAGGCTTCTTTTTGCTAATTGGAGTGAGAGACCAACTGAACGCTCAATTAAATTGGGAGACCATCTGTCATTAGTCCACCTCATTTGGCATTACAGCTCGCCTATTTAATGCAAAATAATGTTGTGTCGCTTAACTTAAAGTGCCCCATTATGAGTAATGTATGGTTCATATTTTGGTGTTGGGAGTCCTTTACCATAATGAAGCCATTTCCACCACTGAAGTTGGATGATCTTGCAAAGTTTTCAGTCCTAAAATGTCTGGAAGGAAAGTTAAAATCTTTTGGCTGAAAAGAGACTACAACTAGGCCTATGTTGACAGTGGTGGCTCCATCTTCTGCTGATGCTATAACCGCAGAGGCGGGTTTAGAGGAAGAAGGGATGATGCCAGACTAGACAGCAGGACCAGGAGGGCCGCCGCTGGAGGAGCGGGACACAGAGTTGATAGTAGTTGAATCATCCACGACGCTCGTCCTTGAAACTTTAATATTTTTAGGGTTTTTGAAAAAATTCTCTTTTGAGACATGCTCAACTTCACACACTGTGCTTTGCTAACAGAAATTACGTCCCTCAAGGCAACCTTAGTTACGCGTCATAATCGCAACAACAGATCTGATTGGCTAATACACATCTTAATTTGATTCGAATTATTGAATAACTGAAAACTCAGAAAAGAGCAAATCTGATTTCATAGTCAAATCTCAAAATAGTATTTATTTCATTTTTATAATTATTATTATTATATTCCCAACAAAATTGGACACAAGACAAACAAAAAAGTTTTTCACAACAAATTCACGCTAGCGTATTGTTCACATTTCGGCTAACCTAACATCTACAGATTGACCTCATTCACTTCCATTGTAAGAATCTCACTGAAACCCTGATTTATGCTTTTTATACACATAATCGCAGACAAGTCGATATTATATTTTGCAGCAATCTGCAAGTGCTTTCAATAGAGTTTAACTTTTATTCAACCCAGGATTTTCCATTAATGTGCACAATGAGCAAATGGCCTTAGCAGAATGTACATCTGAGATCTTGCCCTAACCTGCTCCTATGGACAATAGACATATTCACTGCATGACATTTGGGGGGTTTCTGGTTATTTCAGAAGTCTGCCTTTTGCCAGGAGCATTGACACAGCAACACACAGCCTATTTTCCTTCAGATACAGTAAAGTGAGTGTGTAGCAACAACAGCCAGTCTATCTCTCACACACACACACACACACACGCACCCTTGAGGTTTCTTCTCGGCGTGGCGTGGGATCCCGGCTTTGCAGGCTACAAGTTTGTGTGGCAAAGTGTTTATAGTCTTTGGTGTGGAACTGTTGGAGGTGGTGGTTTGGCCCTCTTACTCAACCCGCTCAACGTTATTGTCTTGTCACATGTAAGAGTAATGGAAACAACTGCCAAAAGAGACAGTCAGGAGAAACCCAATACAGCATGGCACACATGCCCTACGCCCCTCTCTGTCACTCCCTGACTACGGGGGCAAGCGTACGCCCAGACTACCCCAAGAACCCCACAAGGCCTGCAGTGGATATTCTTCATTCAGTGGGTCACAGTTCCAAGAAGAGAGAAATGGCTGGAATACCCATAAAATTTATGGCAGAGAGTGGAGTGGAGTAATGACGCCAATGCTTGGCTCAGTTACTATATATTTCAGGGTGTCAAGTGGCTAGTCAAGCTTGTTGTTATTTGTCATTTTAAGTTGAAATTTGGCTTGCTATGAAAATTGAATGAAAAATCCTAGTATTTGCTCCCGTTTGTACTATAGTTCCCCCAGAACGACTGGTATTTAAACATCCCATGGGCTGGGAGGTGATAATGAGAAAGTGTCCCCTTAAAAATGAACCCGTGTTCACTTGTAAGCAAGGTGAGGAATTCATTATCTTGCCTAAATGGTTTCACAAGTTCATTGCTACTACACACAATGTGTTTCTCCTTAAATCATTTCCCATGAGAATACGTTCCAGTGTTAACTGCCCCGTTCCTCTCACTGGGAGTCCAGACCGTCTCCAAAGACTGTTCCCTTAATAACCTTCGGTGGCTTTTCTCCAGGTCTTTGAGAAAGTACAAGTTGAACTGTCCAAGTAGTAGGAGGAAGTTCATTTGTTTTAACAATCGAGCAAAGAATCCAGTGGATGGATGGAGGGATTAGTGAGTGAGAAATATTCAATGCTATCTCACAACGAATTTATAGTATTTTATAAGGTAGCTAATTTGTAAGAAATTGTACGACCGATTTTGTACAATTTGTCTAGACCGCAGTGACGGGAAGGTTTCGGGGAGGGGTTAGAACAATTTGTACGAGTGAGGTCATACAAATTTGTATGATGTAGCCACCTTGTAAAATATGTACTGTACAAATTGCCGTGAAATCAGGCTGGAAGTATTACAGAATCTGAAGGTTTTTTTGGTCAGGCATGAGGAAAACTAATGGAACAAAAAGAGAATATCCTCAGAAATGTTCAGTTTGATTAGTTTGCTCAAATAATGTGTACATTCAACATATGTTTGTTACTTTCGAGATTTGGCAACATGCTTTTTTTGGGGTGCAGACTGCTTTTCTCATGCATGATATTAGACACATGCTAATAAACCAATACTAACGTGGAAAAATAATGACCCAAATCCATTTGCAGTTAGTCAAACAATTTACAGAACGTTACATATTCTCATAATTGTATCATATTAGCTTTATGTTACACCTCATATGTTGAAGGAATTTATAGTTATAATGACATTACTAAGCCAGTCCTCAAACTCATTCTCTCGAATCTCTTGGGAATAAGCATTCACATTTTTATGGATCATGGCTCATGTTGTATTCCGGAAGTCAAAACTCTACTTTTAAAAATAACCATTAATGACAGACTTGCTGTACAGTCAATTACCTCTGAGATTGTTAATTGCTTGCATATGTTTTTGTTGAACCTATCTGTTGATGTTAACTGAACTTTTGGTTTAATAGTGAAATTCTTGGTGAAAAACTACATTACCCATGATGTAATACTGTAAGAAAAATTCCACCAATCAGAGTCAAAGCGAGCAAAACTAGCTTATTTAAGCACATGTGAAGCACCTCAAAGGACCTAATTGAGTTTCCCTGCACTCTCAAAATATAGTATTTGCATATTTGCAATATTATTTCCATATTTCGGGAATAAAATGAAAATACATTGCTTAGATACAATGAACTTTAAATTAATAGTTTTACATTTCTTTCTCATTTAAAATTTGATTATGCCATTCGCAATGCTTCATGCAACTGTAGTTCTTTCCCTCTGTTAAAACAGTTTTTGTCCACTTTTCATGAACTTTTTTAGTAACACTTTATCATTTAAATGGACCAATTCTCACTATTAACCAGCATGCATACAACCTGTATCCTACTGGCTGACTATTATTGCTTATAAAGCACTACCGAATATATTGTAGATCCCTTAAACCTATACAATATCTAAATCTAACAACTACACTTTAGTTTGAGAAACAAATTTTACTACTAACTATCTATTAACTATGACATTTGCCTTAATAAAGTTGCAGCTTATTAATAGCTAGTACCGTAGTTGGTAAGTTTACATACAGTATTGGGTCAGATTAAGGAATCTAAAATATCGTATAGCACAATAAAGCATTATTATGTACTTAATAAGCACTACTAAACAGCCAACGCAATAAGCAAGCTAGTAAGTGTAACGGAGGCCAGCGAGTAAGTGCTGTGCAGGTAAACCTCACTCCCCTGACCTCAAAAAGAGGCGCTC
>JAUCMS010000145.1:17990649-18008816 GCA_032357445.1 Enteromius radiatus | reverse complement strand
TATGATTTTTCATTTAGTCACGATGCTAATGGTCTAATCGGATTCAATGATTTATGCTAAGCTATGCTAATTTTGGGTAAAACACATCTGTATTTCGGTAAAACACATCTGTATTACTCTATTGTTCCTTTAAAGGTTCTTTGTCGCACCATCAATTCCAATAAGGTACTTTTATTTTTAGTGCATGTAAATAAATGAATGCTTATGGAATACTAGTTTGTATATAGCATTATTTGTTTATTATATTACACATTTTTTGTTAATCAGTTGAAATTTGGAAAATGCATGCTTTGGGGATCAAAATCTGAGACATTGTTGAGGTCCAGAGAGGTCTCTTCTGAGGAGACAAGAGATTACTGAGCTCAGTCTCTTATCAGAACAATCTGAGGACCTGGAGACGTAAGCAAAACTCTCAATTTTAATCCTATTGCTGTTTTGGACAAACAGCTCAGGTAACGGAGAACCATAAGTCTCATGATAGTGTCATCATACCTCTTCATACTGAATGAAATGTTCCCTGAGGATCCAAGAATGGTTCTTCTATGGCATCGCTCTGAAAATCCCCCTTTTGGTACCTTTAAGTCACCCAAAATTCAGTCATCACTTACTCATCAACCTGTATGACTTTCTTTCTTCTGTGATGAGGTAAACGGTCTGCCACTGATGCTCCCCTTCAACAAAATGAAGCGTGACGTCTTTGGTTGCAACAACATGATTTACATTGGTTCTGCACGCATATATTGTATATTGTGAAATGAAGTGGAGGCAGCTCGGCAGCAATGAGAAGTCAGCAGCAGGGGAGACAGACAAGAACCGTAATGAGAGATAATGTTTTGTTATCTGTTAAATCACTGGCATCTCCCTGAAACTGGAGAGAGGATTTCTCAAGCGTTCTCCTTATCTTCTCAATTGCCTTTTTCGTCACGTTATACTTTCTGTAACACTGGATACAGATTAAACTCGTGACAATGCAGCACTTAATCTATGCTTGCGGCACTTACAGCACTAAATTAGACCACTACAACACCAGTGAGGACTGAGTGCTGAGTATAAATAATGCAATTGTGTTAAGTTAATGAGTTGGGAATGTTATTTACTAAAAACACTTCCCTTCTGAAAACAAGAACATAAAACACTGCAAAATATTAAACAACTGTAAGACCGTCCCCCTGAATATTTTAGTGTATGATGATCCAATCTTACAGCAGTTTTTAAACTAGAAAATTACTCAGTACAGAGTTTGGTGCAAAGTTGCCTCAAACCCTACAACAAATGTAAAAATGACAAGAACACTCATCCATTTCTGATGGATAAAATCAAGTCCTGAAGCATTTTCTCTCACTGTATATCCTGTTTCACAAAGGTTTGAGGTTGGTAAGATTTCTGGTTTAGCCTAGTCCAACACCCTAGTTGGATTCCTAGCTTGGGGTCCTTTGTAATGCTTTCCTATGATTTCTCTACTGTCCTGTCCATTAAATGCATATATATATATATATATATATAGATAGATAGATAGATAGATAGATAGATAGCTTATTTGGCATGCAGTTATACTTATAATACACAACCTCATGACAATTCATTCGTATTTTACGAGGTGGGTAATTCGTACAAATTCAGCCAAATGCAGCACCAGACACATAGCCTGAAATAAGATGCTACGTTGGTGAACTCTTGTTAGGGGCTATCCTGTGCCAATGGAGTTTGAGAAAATGTATGGGATGAATCGAGACAGGATTACAGCATGATAGCTGTGTTGTGGAATTCCTTCTGTTAAAATGATTCACTAAACTGCACTACAACAGCAAAAACTATATTCAAAGAAGAAATTTAGACTTCTTTACCAGTGTCAGTTCATTTTCTTTCAGAGCTTTAATATTATGTTAGGGTATTCTGAGTCCTCTCCAGCAGGCGGCAGTGTTCACTAGGTTTTGTGAAGGACTTCCTGTGTCTGTGATTCTATAGAATATAATCACGTGAGACTAGAGATTACACCTGTCATTTCTTTCTCTAGCATAGCATGTGATCAATGTGTTATAAACTCTTGACCTACAGTACAAAATCATATATTTATGAGCCTAATAAATATTTTAAAATACATTTTGTGCATATGCATGGTTAGTAAATTATTTGTCCCATACATTATGTTCAATATTTTGATGAAAAGAAATTAGTTAAACATATTGTGGGATAACTGTGGGATTATATACATTTCCAAGCATGAATGTTCTGTACTACTTATTCTGAGACTTCCTTTAGTTTTTAACAAGACTTACAGGGACATCTAGTGGCTAGAATCACAATATGACAGTAATATGGATTCCTATTGATTTTCCATGCAAAAAAAAAAAAAGATAGAGTTTTAATTTCATCCAAGTAAACTACATTCAGTATAGTGCACTGTGGTCATTGTTTATATTATTAAAAATATGATAACATAAAATATTACAAAGCTAACCAAATATGTTCCAAGAGTTACGTTATGAACACGTTATTTCGGAACATTCTCAAATGTTTTAAAACGTTTTCCTTACGCGCAAACATTAAAGGTATATTGCATTTGATCATTTTTCAAGCATTGTTACTTTTGAATATTCTATGAAGATTCCAAAACAAGTCCAATGTAATAATTTAAGATAAACATCCAACTAAAGCGTTTCAGCATTTTATTAATATTATTGGAATTTTCCCTGTCAAATGGGTGGACATATAAGCCTATTAAATGGATAGTTCACACACACAAAATAATTAATTCAGGTATTTTCCCTCACCACCATGTGGCTGCAAACCTGCATGACTTAGCCTACTTCTGAAACTGAATTTTACTTATTACTTTTTTTTTTTAAATCTTATCCATGTAATTGTCCAAAACTGTGTAATGCCATGATTAGGGTGAGTAAATGATAACAAAAGTTAAATTTTTGGGTGAATTATGCCTTTAACATAGTTAATTGAAATCCTCAGTGCTCTATAAATTACCAGAAATATCTGCATATGCTATATCACCATACAGATTGCGACTATAGTGACTGTTAACAGGACATATTTAGTCATGTGTGAAGAACATAGTATGCACACTTGGTTGTAGCCGACATATATAGGTGAAAGTAGGCTACAACACAAATAACGCTATATATATTTAGGCTACAAATTGCTCAGTAGAAACAACCCCTTACAGTTTCCGTGTCCGGTGTAAAGCCATCTTCATCCAGGACCAGAACTGTCAATCCAAACACACTTCACCGGGAGTCCGTCACTGTATGAAGTTACAGGTTTCAGCGTCACACAGCAACTGATTCTCGAGTAACGTTTTGATGGAGCTCTCCGGTGACTAACTGTTTAAAGAAAAGGCTCGGAGGCGAGTGTCACCTTTCAGAAGCCATCAGCGCTCTTTTTTACAGTATGATTAATTACGGTTATTACTTAACTACCGTCTTACGTTACATTGCCGTCATTCGCAGCGAGATGGAGCCCATAAGCTTCGCTCAGAGGCCAAAGGAGTCCTGGAGTTTTATGAATGCTGGGGCCCCAAATTTGCGGAACTTATGAACACTCTGCCTTCCCAGGACACAGATGCGCAATTATAGTCATTACCTCATCAGTGAGTGACAGGATCAAAGCTCCTGGTCCTACTGGTTACACCAATCTATACACCCTATACCTGTTAAAAGCGCTTCCCTCCCTAAAAGCCTTAACTCAAAAATAGCGTGAAGCATGTTAATACCAAAATAAATGAAATAATGTAATGCATACAATTAAAATTAATAAAGAGGACGCATTAAATTGGGTTTATCTCATTTTGGGGCATATGCTATAGCCTGCAACTGCAGAGAATATGAATTAGGTTAGAATATGAAGCTAAATCTAATCTATAATTATGGATAATAATAAACCTTGGGTTCTGCCAGCATCACGAGATACATAAAGCTTAGCGATGTGCATATAATAGCTGCATACAAGTTCATAGTTGTTATTTCATGTTTGATTACTTAATTTTAAATTAGAAAAAGCACCAGATTTCATATTACCTGCATTTACCATCCACTGTCTTAAAATTAGGTATGATGTAGGCTATTAAGTGAAAACCAGGGTTAGTTGACACACTATATTTATATGCATATAAAAATGAGTTTCAGAATAAATAAAATGAACAGTAGACTAATTAAATAGTAATAAACGAAATAGCAATGTGAGGAAAAAAAGAAACCATTGTTTTTGGTCAAGAGATGAGTCAGCTGCATAAAAAAGTATGGCAATAAGTGTGACAAGTTACCCCGACCTGCCATTTATGAAAAATATCCCTGCGATTAATCTTCAAGTTGCATCCTTAAAATAAAATCCTTTACAGGTGCCAAGTGCTGTTTATTGGGTTCTCTTCTCTTG
The DNA here is from genome assembly GCA_032357445.1 of Enteromius radiatus. Lineage (NCBI taxonomy): Eukaryota > Metazoa > Chordata > Actinopteri > Cypriniformes > Cyprinidae > Enteromius > Enteromius radiatus. The sequence goes on along the minus strand of JAUCMS010000145.1, from coordinate 18,004,433 downwards.
TTTAACCAACAGCTAGATATTTCAACAACTATATTTCAGTATGGTGAAAATAACAGAGGGATTTGAAGTGGATGTTTAACTTGGACTCAGTCCCTAATTCTGAGATTTTAGCCCTCGTCACAACTTCGCAGCTTCCCCAATCTCCTCTCATAAATATGTTATTTGTACATAAATACAAACGCAGTGAGGCATGTACGCGCATACTTTTTTGATGACAAAAGAAGAAGTGAATTTAACTGCATTGAATATGCATTTGTTGTGTACATTTTTAAAGACTGCATGTTCTTTTATAGTTTCAATCGAAAGTACATTTTAAATCACTATTTATTAATCTTTTAATAATTATTGGTTAATTTCAACTGTAGCGTGTTATTCGTTATTATAGTATTTTAAATGCACTAAATTATAATTTCATCCATATCAGTGTGTAATTACACATTTAAATAAATTACATTAACATTTATTTCAGTTTGCCATAAATGCTTGTCAGTACATTCAGCTCTTACACTTTAACCATACCTCAAACCCGACTTGGATCAAATATGAACTAACCCAGCTGTTGTATGAATTTAATTTTTACAGTAAAAATAATTAACTACAGAATTGTTAACCCAAAATTTGCGTTAGTTTGACTTAAGGTTTGATTAATATTACTTCCGAAAGAAGTCTTTTTGCTAAAGTAGGTTAAAGTCGTATATGCATGACGCAAGCTACAGTTGCATCGACATTTTTTGTATGACAAAAAATACTTTGTTTACACATGTGGCTATACAGCAACGTGGCGATGAGATTTTCATTATTTATTATTTATTATTTTCTTCCGTCCTACTATTAACAACTTCGTTTGAAAAAAAAAAATGTTTTAGATGAGGGAAAATCTTTCCTAACGACTATGCTGCAATTTTATTCTAATGACCTGACGCGACCTTTCAAATCTCAACATGACATAAACCACACAAATATATCTAAGTAAATAAATAATTACCATGAAAGACGATATTCACAAATATACTCTCTCTCTCTCTCTCTCTCTCTCTATATAAGTATATATTATAGCCTATATGCCTGCACATAAATGAATGAAGGAGAGTCGGTGCTGTGGTTTCTGTCATGAAGGCAGGTAATGGACGGACAGCTGAAGTGTAATCCGGTGGTCGCGAGGCTCTTCCTGTGCGTCTGAACCTCAGTCAAGCATTGCAGGCTGGCGCCAGAGACTACATCAGGTGTAGGGTTACTGTTTGTTGTGGCCTGTGTACACTAATAGGCCTGTTGGATGTCACTGTCGGCGTCACCTTTTCGGACATCCACTTTGCTTCACCCAAGCACAAACCAATTTACCCCTGATTTCACGAGGATCAATAGGTTACATGCAGAGACTGCAGCAATTAGGGACGTACGAGGACTGTTAACTAACTTAAAGATTCTAAAGTCATATTCAAAAAGCACTGTTGGCATAATATTAAATTAGGCCTAATAAATAAAAGGTTAGACTATGTAACCAAATTTGCACGTCTTACTCAACACGCAACGGATAAATAAGCTGTTCATATTTATTCTTATTTTCAGTAATAAATTAATAATATCCAACATTATTACAATTTATTAAAAACTATTTTAAAAACTCCTAATGTTGTGAATACTATATTAATTTAAACGATACCATTTTTGGTGTTTGAAAACACTGAATGGGTTATCTTTAGTGATTGGTTGCAGGTAGAGAAATAACCTATGTTTCAAATGTTTCCAATCATATCACGGCAATTAAATTTCATAACGGGTCAATTAGTAACGTTCAATTTCTAAAAGAAGTCCTTCAAAAAGAATTAGTAAAATATTAGGCTTATTTATTGCATACAATTGTTACATTAAATAGTTAATTCGATCTTACTCTAGGCTTGCTACATTTCTAATATATTTAGTTGATTCTGATGTTTTAAATATTATTATCATCATCATCATCATTATTATTATTATTATCGAATAAACTAATTTACCACAGTAAGCCCGTTTTTACGTTCCCATTTTTTTTCAGTGAGTAGCAACACTCTAAAATGAATGGCTAACATTAACAACTATAAAATCCCCAAATAATTTTATTTCAGATCTTTTGGTCAAGTTAAAGTAGGCTACAAGAAACAAAATATATCTTAATGCACTAATACTCCAGATGGTGACACACTTGCACGACGACTCAATCTTCACCACATGAAATATTTATTTCCACTTGATACACTAACTTCGTTTTTGTAACATATAGCCATGAGAATGTTTTCTTTATTAAAACCAGTTAATGTTACAACCTGAAGTAGTGTAGATTGTTCAGTTAACATAGCCTATACGTCTCAAAATAGTGTGCACTCACCCATTCACGACTGATTATGTAAAGTCGATCTAAACAAATCACCGTTAAACAATAGGCTATATTGCATGCCACTTCAATCACGACTACTCTATTTAGGAAGCTTTTATGAAACAACCTAACACTGCTGTGAAATGCCTGTTGTGAGTTGGGACAGGTGATGATGGGAGGCACAGAATGGGAGGGGTCAATCTGAGATAAGGACGCTCTCTATTAGATAAGAGCGCTTCTCTCCACACCTCCACCAGCGTCTAATAGCAGCGGAAAGAGGACTCTTCATCTAGTGCTGCTTCCACGAGGAGATACACATATATAGTCTACACGTCAAACAGCTCTCAAGGCGACACGTTGAGGAGAATTTACTACAGTTTACCAGAGGACATCTGCAGGAACTTAGCCAACCGATGTTGCTTTGAACCTTTCTTCTAGCACCCTCACCAATCAGCCGCGCAGCGATGCTTCCGAGTCCTGCTACCTCAACTCCGTTTTCGGTAAAGGACATCCTCAAACTGGAGCAGCAACATGCTCTGAACACGAACGGATTCATGGGTGTGGAGCAGGACACTGTCCCGCTGCAGTCGCTTCAGCTTCAGTGCATGCAGAGCACACTGAGCCGGAGCCTGGATCTCCTCTACAGCCCTGAGAAGCACAGCGTGATCGCCGCAGAACAGGTGAAATGCGCCCTCGGTTCAGACGACTTTGACATCGTCAGGAGCTCGTGCGGATCTCCGACGGAGGAGGAGATGGATCCGAGCGAAGAATCAAGTAGGATATTTATAGTTAATAGGCCTACTGTTGTTCAGTCAATGCAAACTAAAGGGTTTAGCCGTTTTGTGTTAAACAATCCAAGTGTTATTGTTTTAAAAAAAAGTTTTTTTTTCATTTATGCATAGTGTATAAAATACAATGACTGAATAACCATCAAATAGGACCACATCACCTACCTGGCCCTGACAACAGCCATTATTTACTAAATATGTAATATAATGGTATCATTGGCTCTAAAACCAAATTAATTGTATAACAAACACAAATTGTGCTGTACTTTGTGGTGATTTTATTTAACACACCATTTGCGTTTTGCATGAGCATTTCAAGATGACTGCTAAATTGTAAAACAATGAAAACAATATTAGACATTCAATTAATCATTAGATGTTAGTAGGCCTAGATGTTAACTACGTATTAAAAATAGGCTAATAGTATTGTTGTTGTTGTATTTATTAATTCCATTCATGCTATGCAATTTCACACCGCATTTACAAGCATGCAATTAATATTTAAATATATCATATCATCTACATTTTCTAAAATTAGCATTTTTGTTCTATAGCCTATTTATGTTTAGTTATTTCACTGCAATAACAAGAATCTATTCATTAAAGTGAAATTGCTAAGATCCTGAGAAAACTCATAAAATACTCATTTTAGAAGAAAATTTCATATGGCACTTTTGCATCCGAACTCTTCATTTATTTATTGTATTTCCCCCCCCAAATAGGTATGTGTCAATTTGACGATTCCGGTTATAGAAAAGAGGAAACACCGGGGGAGAAACCAAAGCAGAGGCTCCGCAGGAAACCTCGAGTGCTCTTCTCTCAGACTCAGGTGTTTGAGCTGGAAAGACGCTTCAAGCAGCAGAGATACCTGTCAGCACCCGAGCGAGACCACCTGGCTCACGTGCTGAAGCTCACCTCAACACAGGTCAAAATATGGTTCCAGAACCGGAGGTACAAGTGTAAGAGACAGCGCCAGGATAAATCCCTGGAGCTGGCCGGCCCGCGGAGGGTGGCGGTGCCAGTGCTGGTGCGAGACGGCAAACCCTGCCACGGAGCTCCGTACAACGTCACTGTGTCATATCCCTACAATAACTATTACAACAGCTATGGAAATAACCCGTACCACTGTAACTTCACTTCTCTACCACCGTTTGCCAACGCAAGTCAAATGCCCAACCACTTTGTGGATATGAATTTGACGACGGGAGGTGTTGATGGGATCAGAACTTGGTGAGACCATCAGTCCTAAAAGAGAAGATTTTGGATTAAGACTATTTAACCGAATGGCACTGCTGAGGAAAATACACTGTCATATCCTATAAATTGTTGTCTGATTTTATATATATTTTTGTTTTTATATCTGTGGTTTACACAACAAAACACCAAATAAAGACTAAATATTTAATAACATTTAGCTTGAATGAGATTTTTTTTTTGTCCTAGGAAAGCCAAGGCTATTATAGTGAGATGTGTTGTTACTGGTGAATCCTAGAAAAATAACGATTTAACGTATCAATTTAGCGATAGTAGTGTCTGTGACTTCAAATCTGTCATATTGTATATTCATATCTATATAATATTAGCTATTACTAGCCTATTGTATTTTTTAAGTACACTCCGACACGATTAATTTCTCAATGATTAAAAAGTACTAAACGTGACACTTTAAACATATATAGGATATGCTATTTAACATTAAAATAAAGTAAAGTATGATGTAATCGACTAATTTTTATTTTTCTAATTATGTATTCATTATAGACTACGTCTATGGACTAATTTGAAGTAGGCCTAGTTTTCTTTAACAAAAAACAAAAACACAACTTTAAAAGAAAAGGTCTGATAGCTCGTTTAGGTTGTAGATATATTAATTATAGCACTCTCATAGTTTAGGCTACTGTACAAAATAAATATGTCCGTTGTGTTTAGTTATTTTTCATCGCATTTTCGCTTGTATATAGGCTAACCTGCTGATTCAGTCATTTTAGAATAACAAAGAAAGAAAAGAAGAAAAGTTTAAATATTAGCGTATATTAAACGTTATAGGCCGCTTAAAAAAACCAATTATATATAGGCTATATATATAAAGTAGCCTAACTAAATTAGTGAATGTTTCACATTTTTTTTATGGCCTATATGCTATACTGTGGCTTCCAGAAATCTGACAGTGAAAATGTTTACTTTGCAAATAAACACTATTCAACGCGCATTTATTTAAGATTAAAAATAGCCTAAGTCAAATCGACTAACCATGCGACAACATTGAAGTGAAGCAAGATGCTCCAATTCGCCGTAATATCGTAAACTAAACAAATGATTAAATTATCTCGCAATCTTAACGCTTTCCAATGAGCTTGTCATTACACTCACATTAGCCAAACAGATAAAACAATTGAAGAGACGTGATAAGTCAGAGGACCCAGGATGCAGCGCTGAGAGTAAACAGAACCGCAGACAAGCCGGCACTCTTTCAGTCTTGTCTCCCGATCTGTCAAGAAAACGATTAAAATCAAATCTGACTGAGAGCAAGCTATTGTAGATCTGATAAACCAGCCCTATAGGAGAACGTTTACAAATATGCATTAGAAGATACAGAAATTAATTCAGCTCATGTATTTCTCTCATTTGAGATATTTCAAGGTGCTTCCAGGGGATTGTTATTAGGCTACGTCATTTTTTACTTATAAGCTCAACTGACACACAACTATAAAATACAATAGTAGTAGTAAATATATTGTGTATTATGAATTAAGGTTTGTGATCCTTATCAGACATTTAGAGGTCCTTAATGAACAGACTATTATGAGCAATCAGAAATGTTTCACTGATGCTGGTGAGGGAGAGTAACCCCAGTCCTATCTTAATGGGCAATTTATTTCCTGTTTAAGACTGTGTTGGATAGAACCAAGGCAGAGATGGAAAACTCTCTCAAGAGTCTCGTCAGCGCTGAGTTCAGATAAGGGAAGAGTATGTGGCTCGGAGCAGTATTTAGCAGATTGATATACGTAGCTGAGAGCAGTATTTAGCAGCAGGCAGACAGAGTGGAGACTGCAGCCACTTCAAGAGATCAGATAAGTTGTGTGTGTGTGTGTGTGCTTGTCAGTGTCTGTTTGTACACAAATGTACCGAACATTTATATGCGATTGTGTTAGGCTAAGTAGCATATGCAGACACATGAATGAGAAGCAAATGTGTTGTATATAAGATATATGGGCTTTGATAAATATGCTTTTGGGCCCAAAAAGCAAACTAACATGCATTACTATCTAAATAAAATGCGTTTTAATTATGTATTTCTGCACGTGCATTCTAAACGCTGTTTTGCGCATGTGCATAAATGGCACATGTAATATGACGTAAGAGGGAACCCGCGACGATTCAAAGAGCAAAATGACAGTGAACAAAAATATTAAATTAGTCAATATGTGTCATGTTCAATACAGCAGCATCTTGGAGATCTCTAATCAGCTAAACAGCTTAAGTTATTCCTCCACCATATGCGTGTGACGTCATTAACAATGGCTTTATGTTGTTGAACTAATGTGGTTCAAACGACGGAGATGCGACCGTGTTCGGGAAACAGTCGTGTGTGTGTGTGTGTAGCTAGTTCATTTTCAAAACAATGCATCGTACTATGGTGGTTAATCAGAGAGTTGCATCGTTGTTCGGGAAACGCACCCCTGACTGGTGACTTACTTAGTGACAGACAGGGTTAAGACACAGGAGGCCTGGATCTTCACTTCTGGCTTGTCACTCTGGAAGACACACACACACACACACACACACAACAACAAAAAACTTGTTTCACTGTTCTGAAGGAAGTGGAAACTGGCTGAAGGGCTAAAGGTTAAGCTGACTTCATTCCATCTAATTATTTATGAAATGGTGAAACCGCAAGAGGAGTCACTGGACGGAAATGTTTAAGTTGGTCAAAATGTATAATGTGTCTCTATAATACTGTAACTTACACTAATCCTGCAGGGTCAGAATACAAAATGAGGTCAAAATTACCAAGACATTCAATAACTCTGCACTGCAGAGTTTAAATGAGTTTTCTCTTATATTTTAGGTTCATTAAAGCATTTTACAAGAGTTCACAGCGGACACCAATGAACTGAATTCAGCTATACTGTATCAAATCACTAACAATAGGAATGTGAATAACACAAAAGGCCTTTGAAGCTACTGCTAGAACTTGTTGGAGCACACAAGAAGTTTTAAACAAGACAGGGAGAGTGGCAGGAGTTAAAGAGACTCCACATGCAAGCTTAAGCTCCACAGAAGGTCTTCAGCACTGCGGCAACGTGAGGTCTGTGCTTTTACTACATCGGAAGAGATGTTTTGGACATTTCGTCTGCATAAAGACTAGACATCTATAGAAAAGACTCTCATGCTCGCTAACAATGCTTACGCTACACATCTGTCCACACTTAAGAGACATCACTCAACTGCCTCCACATATAAACACACTCATGTCCCCCGGCAAGACACACTCAAACTGAACAGAATACTGGCAAAACTGCATTTCAATTTGTTAAAGAAAAATGCATTTCCTTTTAACATACTTAAATTAGCCCCACTGAATTTGCCACTGGGGACAGTGTATATAAAAAATATTTTGCATGCAGATTATTATTACTATAGTCACCTATAATACAGATTCTCCTCTCAATCTTGTTAAAAAATAACCCAAGTGGGGCTTATATTGTGCATAATGTGGTGAGTGAGTTGCTTTGATGCCTCCGAGCAAGCTGTGGAGACATTACTTCACTTCTTAAAAGGGAAAAGTAATTAATTTGGTGCCGAAGAGATGTACTCACCTTTCTAGCACGCCATGCCTCCTTTTGTTCTCTCTCTGGCTTCCCTCTAATGGTGAACAAGTGTCTCCAGCTCATCCGCTCTACTTGTCCATCTGATTGAGTGACTACCATTACCCTGGGTCACAGCGAGAGCCACAGAGTCCAGTCATGGATTATTGAACCAACGTTCAAGAGACAAAAAAAAACATACAGCACCACATCTGAGAGGAGCCTACAGTCACATACATGTGCAAGATGCTAACACAAGTCATTGCTCACATGAAACTAGTTTTCAATTATAAAAAGACGTTTTAGCACACTTAAAAAGACGACATAATATGGAAATAATAACATTTAAAGAACATACTAAAGTTCAAACTAAACATCATGTTTTTGATCATGCATGTTAATTGCAATTAAATAGTTTAAAATGCATATGTTATATATTGCAATTATATTAAATGAGTTGAACCTGGGTGTTTTTGACCCACTAAAGTAGGACTAAAGTACATCTTTATATGCAATTACGTCTGTGTTCTTTGAAATATGGTTAAAATGTATTTACAAGCATTTATGCTCACCTAAAATATGCTTTAATATAATTTCGATTTAAACTTGTCATGCATTTAAATATAATTGTATATTTATACATTTGTAACAATGAAATTTCAATTCAGTACATTTAAAATATAAACTTAATAAGACTAAAATATTCATAATTATTTTATATTAAATTGAAAGTGTGCTTTAAGTTTAATTAAGTAGCCCTTTTTTATTGTTCTTATATTATCTGCACATGCATTGCAGTTAAGGGCCCTTTTTTCACAGGCTTGGAATCAATGCAAAATTATATATTAAAAAACATTGGTTATGCAAATATTGCATAAAATTAAACTTCCATCAAGCAGTGCCATCAGGTCTCTTCTGTGCACTGATAAAAAATAATAAAAAAAACATGGTTGAAAACTATGTATTTTAGCTACATTTAAATAAAAGTTAGTCAATTTAAATGTAAAAAAATTAAAAGTTAGTCAATTACATTTATTTATTTAAATGTAGCTAAAATAAATTAATTGCTTACCTTACCATACCTTACCTTAAGAAAGTTTATAAATTGAATCATTTTTTTATTTATTTTTTATTTTATTTTTTTTCATTTTAGAAACCAGAATCCCAAAATCAAAAACACAAACTAATACCGTTCTCTGCATAGCAAAATGCAACCAAAAATAGTTTGTTTGAACTTACTAACCTGTTTTTTTGACAGCATTGCATCCCTGTTAGCTCTTGTTAAAACATTTTGGCTGGAGGAATTTGTGAAGGAATAAAAACATATCTTGCATTCCTCCATCCATCAGTCAGCCTAAAAAATTCACTACGCTCAATGTATTCGTCATAATTACTAGCTTATCATGTTTGGTTTAAAATCACAGCTAGGTTTATATGTGGCAAACAGAAGTGTAGAGCAGGCAGTTGCCTGAAGCCAAGCTAGTTGTTTGTTCAGGGATCACCCCAGCAGGAATGAGGAGCTTCTGTCACTCAAGCTTTCACACTGCTGTCTGCCTCTGCTTTATCTGTGTCTCAACTGCCAGCTTTTCTGCCCCAACCAGTCATGTCACATGCAAAAACACCAGCCTAAGACTGAACTTCATCAAAGCCAAGTATTCTCTGGCGTTGCTATGACACATGCCTTTATATACTCTCAACAAAGATCTGATTAGCACTTATAGTGAGCTGTGTGACTCATAGAAGATGAGCTGTGTGATTTATCTTCATTTAAATAAGAAACTGCAAGGTAGGGTTGTGCTTAAAAACATCATTTTTAAAGTTTATGATGCAATCACTCAGTTTAAACACTATAAATGATACTTTGTGAAAGCTTCAGGTACAACGTAAGCCAGTATGACCTAAAATGCTGTTATGTGGCTCCCTCTGCTGTTTGTAATTCATGATGAATGCTCATTTGTCACTCATTGTCTTTCACAGAATAGACATAAGTCTAAGGTGAAGTGTGTCATTTCTGCACAGTAGCAGTTAGCAATTAGCATTTTTATGCTTCCTCTTTTCATAACTTTTTTATCGATTTATCTATTTTATTAGAATATGTTAGATGGTTTAGTACAAGTTCAAGATATTTTCTACAAAAACAACAAAAGGCTTTTGTGCATCTTAACAGGTAGCTATAAGTGGCTAAATGGGACTAGTTTGTTGGGGACCATAATTGTCTTAAAGAAAACAAGTGCTGAATTCATCTATTCAGAAATTAGCATTGTTGTGATTATAAAATACTCACTGCTGCTGTCTCACAACCAAAACATGCATTTAAAAAGTATTCAAATCTCAGATGTTTAAGATATTAAGATCCTTATCTATTGAAACCACAACCCACAAAATAATATTGAATATATTAATAAGCTTAAAATTGAAAAATTAGGTGCACTGTCCCAAACATAATCCGTAAATTTCAATTTACGAAAGTTATGTTTATATTTTTTTTCTGTTGTTGTTTTTAAAAGTATCGTTTTGATTCTTTTAAAAAGTGAAGTTAAAGATATATATATTTATTTATCTTTTCTTTGTAAATTATGACATTTTATGTAAAGCAATGTGTTCCTTATTTCCATGTATCTACTGAAACAGTGGATGTTTTAGTCTGAGATTAGACTGCGTTTACGTCTCCTACATTTATGATTATGAAATATTTATGTGTTACTCTCTCTTATAGCTACATGGTGCATAGATCAGTTTGAAGTAAATGTCTTCAAAAGTCTGAATAATATGTGTGTAACTTTATGTAACGTCACAACCAAATTAAGCACATGTTATTCCACATTTATTATTTCTATGTGTACCACTGTTCAGAACTGTGCTAGCTGACCATGTGCTGATTAGCATCTTTGAACTAGGTCTACAATTACCTAAAATTAACTACCGAAACATGTGGTGGAGTATTGGTAGTGACTTTGTTTGTTTGATTTGGTTTTCCCATGGAACTGTCACTACCCAAACATGTTTCAGTAATGATAAAAGAGTACACGTAACCCTCATATTTGGGCAAAATTTTAGTACAGTTAGTTTTTTTTTTTTTAGTATGTTTTAGTGCTTTAGAATGCAAGTTAAAATTCTGTAATGTGATGTGGTCGCTACAAAATCATTACTGTCACTATCGAAAAATGAGATGTTTGGTCAAAAATAACGTATATTATTAAGACTTTATGACAAAAATACATTACACTTCAACAATGAATTGTTATTGATTTACCTCTTAAAAAAAAAAAGATAAAAACATTACAATGTAGATGTAAGCAAAATCTTTAATCAATATAACCATTCTAATTAAATTATAATTGCTGTGTTTCGGTAGTGACAAATATTCCAAAATACAAAATTACTATAAATGTGTACCTTGGATATTGTTCAATTTACATACATTTTTATTTTATTTTATATAGACGTTTCCAACTCTGAGTTTAGACCAATTCTGTATAATGGCCCAAATACAAAAATTAGAGGCTCCATAAACAATTTTCACTGAAATATTGAAAAATAGCATTCATCTTCCTCATTCAAAATTTGAAAGAATATCAGCTGGTAATATACCACTGTTCTACGAGCATGTCTGACAAAATAAAAAAATAAATAATTTAGTATAAAACACATCAAAATTAGAGAACAGTAACCACTGTAGAACTAAAGAAAATGACAATATCTGTTTTAGAGAGTTTTTGAATGACTTCAGGTCACTGAGTGTCTCACTGCTCACTCTGCTGGTGTGATCTTGGTCCACTCTTCTTCCACAGTTCGGTGACTTAAGTGGGTTTCTTAGCCATACCTTTGTCCAACTCCTGCTACAGAAAACTAGGACACTCCTCCACATTTCACTAACGTCTTTACACACTTGGGGTTCAGTCTCAGCCCAGTTTGAGTAAATTAAAAAGTAGATTAAACTTGCTCTCGTGTCTAAACTGAACTTTGGACAGGTTCTCCTTTCTCCACACAACATGCTCCTCAGCAAAGGCGTTTCTTTGTGCTGATGGGGGGCTTGGTCACTGCAGAGTGGGCTTTCAGTCTGGCTTCTATTAAACATGCAGAGACAGATCCTTACACTGTTCATCTCTGAACTGGCAAGCATTTCCAGCTGCAGTGTTGAACCCATTAACCATCAAGTCTCTACATCATCCAGTCTTCTCCTGCAGTTGTCTGGAAATAACTAGCCTTGACTAGCCTTTTTGGAGGCATTGAATGAACCAACACAGTCTCACGATCAGTTTGTACGTATTCGTACAAGGTCTCAAAATTGTGCTAATTCGTACTAATTCTCATGACCTCACTCGTACGATTTTGTATGAGTGGATAGGGAATTGGACTTGTAACCGAGAGGTCGAGGGTTCGAGTCCCAGGTCCGGCAGGGATTGTTGGTGGTGAGTGAGCATTCCCAGCACTCTCTCCACCTTCAATACCACGACTGAGGTGAGACCCCAACTGCACACTGGATGGGTTAAATGCAGAGTGCAATTTCCTAGGCCCTTTCACGGGGTTAAGTTTAGGTCATTCGAAGAAATCATACGAATTGCCGTGAGATAAGATTGAATGTACATAGTGTCACTGTAATCCTGCAATATTCCAGAAATGACAGATCTGGAATGAAGGTGCCAGATTAACACCAACAACTTGGAGGTATAAAAAGTGTCCTCTAATTTTGATCTTCTTTTCGTTTTTTATACTGTGCTTCAGAATAATTGTATGACTAATGTTTGAAATATGTTGAAAAAGTGCCATTCTACTCCCGTTAGGATCAGTTCTAACGGGACTTAAAGGAATAGTTCACCCAAACATGACTCAAAACAGTCTGGTGGCAAACTTTCTATAAAACATCTTAATCTGTGTTCGACAGAACAAAGAAATTCATACAGGTTTGAAACTACTCGATGGTGAATAAATGGTGACAGAATTTTCGTTTTTTGGGTGAACTATTACTTTAACAGAGAAAAAATTGTACATTGCTCTTTAATTTTGATTTCCACTGTATTTTTATCTTATAATTCAAACCTTTTGCCTCACATTGATACAATCCCAAAATTCCAAGATATGAATCCATTGTAAGATAACTCAAAATAGATGAGTTTATCTCACAGTTCAGAATTCATTTTAATTTTCAGATTTATTTTCTTCTGCAATGGGAAAAGGTAAATTCTGAGTTTTTTTTCTTGCATCTGCAAGTATTTCTCTTCTTTCATTTTTTTCTACTTGTAGAAATGACAGTTACAATTGTCTTTACACAATAAACTAGAATGCAGGAAATTATTGTAACGTCTAAGCACACTCTTTACAGCTTTGATCACTGATCTGCACAAAGAGCCACAGACCTGTAAGTGCAAGCTCTTTTCACTAGTTTCTGAGAGACTTTACATTACTTCACATGGGTGCAGCCAACACAAACTATACCTCAGTCAAAACTGACATCTAGTCCTGAAGGCAGACATAGTGAAGACACGCTCGTCTCAAGATGATCTTTTGCAGCTGATGTAATATTTTTTAAGTTTGACTACTACAGTTACCACGATACACTTGTCAAAACACAGGTAACATTCAGCTGATATTGTTTTGTGGGATCTGTCAGATTATTTGGATCTTGTGACTCTAACCACTATAGCATACTGACACTAAACATGTGAATGTAAGTGTAAAGAATATGTTTAAAGTAAATATACGATATTTGGATTTTAGAATGAAAATAGGTTTTAAGGCCACAAGAGGGCACCACTACACTAACTACAGTCCCTGACAAAAGTCTTGTCGCTTGTGTACAAATTGACCTCAAGTGCCGCTGAAATATATTTCTAATCA
>JAUCMS010000145.1:17975628-17990549 GCA_032357445.1 Enteromius radiatus | reverse complement strand
CAGTGAAACTAATTCATTTCAATGCATTAAACATCATTTGGGAGGGTTTTAGCTTTTCATATGAGCTATTTCTAACATTGATTAATGTAAAGTCAGGTCAGGACTTTTGTCAGGGACTGTATATACACAAAGAAAAGAAGTTGCCTTTTGGATTTAAATATGTAAAAACCGAAGAGTCTAGGATTGGATCATCCTTGCAGTGATTAATATATTTCTGCATGTTTTCCAAGTTGATGTGCAGCATTTCATTTCTTAAAATAGCCATGTTGGAAGATGTACTCATGCCCATATTCTAGGATGACAATATCAAGTTTCATTGGACCCAAACTGTGTTCGTTCAGTGAGCATAAGAAAGCATTGGTCCTGACCTTAACCCCACTGAATGTCTTGTGCTGGAGTCGACTTTACAGAGCGCTTTGACTCTTCTATTGTTGATGCATAATCTTGTATTATGTATGCAATTTTTTTTAATTAGGCTAATTAATCCTGTAATTACCGTTAATATAATTGAATTGAAATTAGACCATCATAATGTACACCAAAACTTACACTCCGAAATTTACTTTATTATTATTATTTGTTTTGTTTTTTTTTTAGCAAGGATGCATTAAATTAATCAAGTATAGACGGAGACACTTGTAATGTTACAAAAGATTTCTATGTATCTATTTATTAAGGTTTTGTTTTGTCTTTAATCTTTCTATTCATCAAAGAATCCTAAGAAAAACCAAGCAACTGAAAAACAACATTGATAATAACAATAAATGTTTCTTGAGCATGAAATCAGACTGATATCTGAAGGATCGTGTCTGACTGAAACTGGAGTAATGATGCTGAAAATTCAGCTTTAATATCAGAGGAATTTAAAATGTGTAAGTTTTTCATTATTACTATCTTACTGTAACTTCACTCAAATAATTGTTGCATTGGTGAGCATAATACGCTTCCTTCAAAATCGTATCAAGCCCAAACATTACTATGATAACCTTATTAATGTAAACTAAAAATAAAAAAAACGTCTGATGCCACCCAACAAAGAAGACGTCCAGCTCACATAGCAGTATGACATATGTCTTCCTGTCGACAGGGTCAGATTCTAACAAGCCCACATCTGGCCCAAAACAAGCAAACGGTGCTGCTCATCTCTTCCACATTGTGTTAGTGTAGGGACAAGAGGTCAGGAGAGAAAGCGGGAGTTGCATTACACATGCCGCAAGAAATGCTCATCCAATTACTTCTGCTTGTTTTGTGTGGCCAAAGCATGACATAGTCAGTGTAAATAAGGAACTGAATATGTGTTTGTGCAATTAAGATAGGCATCGAAAGATACACAAAACAGGAAAAAGACTTGATCAAAGAGGTATAGAGAATCAAGACGAGCAATGCAGGCGGTCGGCTCGCTGTATGTGTGTATTTAAGAGAGATAGAGAAAACAGACAGCAAGATTATTCAAGGTGAGCATTATCACGAAAAACATCTCAAATACAAAGTTTACATGACAACAGCTAAAATGAGGTAAACCTCCAAAAATCCTTAAGCTCTTCTTCTTTTGTCAAATAAAAAAACAACAAGAGCAGGGTTATAACCGTTAACTAAAGCTATAACCAAAAAAAAAATAAAAAATGTTATTACTTGAAATAAACTGTAATATATACTAGTTTTTGGGAAACTGTGACCTGGTTTCAAGGTTTATTGATAAAACTGAGAGGCAGCATTATGATATGTTTATATATTTATATAATTTGCAACTTAATAACGTAAATACCAAGGTGATTTATTCGTTTTCAAATAAATTCTCCATTCAAAGAATGGTCTGGCAATATACTGGAAGTATACTATAATAAAAAAAAAGAAGTTGTGAACTTTACAGCCGCAGCACAGAAAAATACAATAGATTAAAATGATTTAAATACAACTGTACCTTTAAAAATGCATTGCTTTTATCTATTTAATATACTAATTGTTGTTGTTAAGCAATTCATATTATTAATATAATTCTAAAACAACTGGAGTGGATGCTATTGCCCCTCACCAGACACACTCTCAGTTGTTAAGTGTGTTAACTGTAGACAGGAGTATTTCTGGGCTTATGGTGGTGGGAGGTCAATACTACCGTTTGTCACTCTCAGATTTTGTGTTATTCCAGGCAAACTCCCTGCTCTCCTGGGGCCAGTGCGTCCTCTTTCCTCCGTACCGTTCTCTACCTCGACATGCCTCCCCCTTAATCACATCTCTCTCTGTCCGTGTCTCTCCTTCTCTCCCCTCTGCCCAGGACTCTGGGGTCACACAGAAGCACAGGGGCACAACAAACAAACAGCCATACAACAACGTGTGGGTCAGGAGAAGGAGCCGGGACCAAATATGTTGAAGTCATTAGCTCCACGGGGAGGGGGCCACCCACTCTGACCCGGTCTGACTAAAGATCCTCCTCTTGCTTATGAACACATACCCTGGTGGTGCCCTGGACCTCAGGGTTTACCCCAGCTTGACATCCATGGATGATAGGAGACTAATACTGATATCCTGTTACACAATAAATCTCACTAAATTCTCAACTGACTGAGAGTGAGGGGCAGAGCGGCTCAGTCTAGCAGCAATAAAAAGCACAGTGTAAAACACTGCACGTTCATTTGTTGGATATCATATGATAACTTTTTCTTAGTATAATGATACAAGCAAATATTCATCTGAAGATATGAGTGAGATATGAGAAACGAAAATAAACATACAAATTAATTACAATACCAAAATTCTGAAAAACTTAGTAACTTTCTTCTTGTAAATGTTTTGTAGTTTATTTGTAGTTTATAGAGTCATTTCAAACTATATGTGTGTGTGTGTGTGTGTGTATAACTATTTTGAAATGACTCTAGCTACAAATATTCTGTATATTATATACTCTCTCTCTCTCTCTCTCTCTCTCTCTCTCTCTCTCTCTCTATATATATATATATATATATATATCAGTGCAGTGATTTTTTGTTATCATGATCCAAAATAAATTTATATTATAAACAAATATATTTAATAAAAAAAACATATTTGTTTCTGGAATATATAAATGCATATATTCAACCAATACAACAATTACAAAATCAAATCAAAATTCAATAGAATATTAGAATGTACCTATGATAGGCCTATGTACCTACAGACCTAGATAGATAGATAGATAGATATTACACTATATATATAAATTTTTTACTTTACTTTTTATTTCTTTATTTTTTTTATTAGCCTATAATATTCTAAATATTTACACCAAAATATCAATACATGATTTAAATTTCCATAGTGCAGTTTCTATATTTTGGTATTGAAATTCGTTAATAATACTATTTTTATTTTGCATATCTTAAAAGATATAAGTATATTTGATGTGTGTGTGTAAAAACATTTAATATAAAAAATAAACACATTTTTATTTTGTACAGCCTATTTAGTGTACATCTGTGTAGTGTACATTTATTAAATGTATGTAATAAGATTGCAGTTGGGAGGACAGCTAAGTAAATATAAATAAAATATCTATATTGTGTATCTTCAGGATTAAGCAACAGCTGTCTCTTTCCAGAATGATGGTCAATGAAGACGTGTCTGTTTTAGCCATCAGCGCCTGGACCGATGACGTAGCACAGGACGCTCCTCCAATAGTGGAAGAGACGGCAGCAACTCACGCGCTATTTAAAGTCAAGTAGCTGAGCTGGAGAGTGAAAGTGACAATTACTTACCCCGAGGAAGAAGAAGACGCTTTATCCTTACTTTTATCAGGAATTTATCAACGGAGATGGCGGTTTCAAACAAGCAACTGACGTCGTTTTTCATAGAGGACATTTTATCCTTAAAAGAGGATAAAAAAGATGACTCCTGCAAATCTGAGAGCGACAGAGACGACAGCGCAGGCGGACGAACAGGTACTGCACTCTGAAGAGCATTTCGGAGTTCACTTGTAGCTTAGTTAAGTTAGTTAAGATCAGGCAGTTATATCAGCTGCAAGTCTGACTAGAAGGCAGTTAGCTTGGTATACAGTCTTGCGAAAATTAACCACGATGTTAGTAAGTTATAGCTAGTGAGCAGAACTTTGGTTAATTTGGTAATAACTATAAGTACTTTTTTGTTTGTTGGTTGGTTTGCTTTGTAGTCGACTAAAACCATAATTATTTTTATAAGTTATGCAATTAGTTCAAAGTTGACCTTACATTGTATTTGTGCTAGCTAGTACAGATCTCGGTTTAGATATGTTCTGAGACCAGTTTTCCTCTGAGAAAACTGCCTGTAGGAAAATTAACCATGGTTTTATTGTAGTAAAAACGTAGTAACCATGTTTTGTGACGTGGGGTGTTGACTACCAATTGTATAAACACCACGGTTTAACTACATTAACCATTTATTATGGTTAATTTACGTAAGGGTATCTGTCAGGTTTAGATATGTTTTTTTTTTTTTTTTCTGAGTTACAAATCCTAAATCTATCGTATTTACTTTCACAGACTCGGAGGATGTGTCGGTTTATCGGAGCCCTGAGGATAAATCAGAGTCATCCGCGGGTTTAGCGGGAGGTGGCGGGAAGAAGAAGCGGTCGCGCGCCGCGTTCACGCACCTGCAGGTGCTGGAGCTCGAGAAGAAGTTCAGCCGCCAGCGCTACCTGAGTGCGCCCGAGCGCGCGCACCTCGCGAGCGCGCTGCACCTGACGGAGACGCAGGTGAAGATCTGGTTCCAGAACAGGAGATATAAAACCAAGCGGAGGCAGCTAACTACAGACTTTCAGAAACCCGACGCCACTGCTGTGGCTCCTACAGAGGAGGACTTCTTCAGAGCTTCGCTTTTAGCGACGGTCTATAAATCCTATCCATACCGGCCTTACGTGTATGACTTACAGGGACTGAGAGTATGGAGACCAGCGCTGTGATGATATCAGGGACACTAGCATGGACTTTCTCAGATTATTGTGAATAATATTTGTTATTATTATGGTGATTTTTGTAAAGTATTGTACAGCTTTGTATTCTGTAAAATAAAATATTTTTATTAAAGGTGCTTTTTGTGTGTGTTGCATCATGAGCAGGCACTTGACAATTTTTCAATCATCCCCACTTCATCTTCCCCTTTTTTATTTAATTCATACTTTTACTACAGGGATGTATGAGCTTATGCCTTCCATTGTGGACAGAAAGTCACTTATCTTTACCTTTATCTTGCATTTATCTCGCTAATGTTAAGGTGAGCTTGTGAAAGCATTTTTGCCTTATCTGGTTTATAGCATTCTTCTGACCTTTTACTTTAAAACGACGGAGGAACTTAAAGAATATGGATCTATGTGATCTGTACAATTCAAGAAAAGTAGTGGAACTGCTATAATTTATTAGCATCCATGATAGTCATTAATTCACCAAAACGGATATTTGAATAGTCGTTAGAAGCTCATGGTTGTAATATGGCCTTCGATGAGCTCCATTTAACATTTATGTGTTCTCTGAAGTCATCAGTCTGTCATAGCCTATACTGTGGCTTTTAATTTGTGGTTTCAGAAAGTTTTCACTCACATCATTATTCTTTTAAAATCATACTACTTCCAAATTCCTAAAAACCTGTTCATTGTTTAACAAGGACTGCAATTATTCCTCAGCCTGAACACTTGCCACGTTCACAAGCCATGCCAGCTGATAAATCAAGAGAAGGTTTCTTCGGCAAAACATGCGGGTCCGCTCAACATAGAAGTTTAACATTGCTACAAGAGATAGTGATCTCAAGCGCCCCTATCCTGCTTCCATTCAACTTAAGTTGACTTCAGCAGAGCGATAGTTTAAACCGCCTAGACCGGAGGTGGTCTGTTGTCTGAGGCATACAGGTAGGCTTCTCCTGGAAAGATGACATGATTTACCCCGTAAGAGATGCAGTCTAATCAGTGAGTCATGAAAACAGGATCGCTAAAACTGATAAATGAGATAGAAGTAATAACCAAACCGCTGGTTTACAAACAAAAACCTTCGGAGAATATCACGTTTGCAATACTTTTACTTCAGGAAGCAACTGCCATATAGGTCATCAATCACCTGTCTTTAAAAAGCTCTCAGGCATAACCAGACCTCTTTAGCTATTTCTACAAAGAAATGTCTCAGTAAGTATGTGGATTACATGAATGGAAGTAGGAAGGGTTTTTAATCTCATTATTATCTAGTTGCACGCATATTACTAGCATATAGGCTGTTTATTGGTGCTTGTAAAGCACATATTAATGCATTACCGTGCATATTTCAGACCCCTTAACCTTTATCCTTTACCTAAACTTAACAACCTTACTAACTAATTACTAAGCAGCAAATTAGGAGATTATTGAGGCCACATATTTAACTCCTGAATATCTAAAAATGTACATTTGGCCTAATATGATGCATTTGAATGTAAACGTAAGCATAACCCTACATAAAAAAAGCATATTATATTATACAAATGTAATGATTACCTGACTGTACGGCTAACAGATATTCATGAGAGTGTATAATATAATAATAATGTGCTCTTGTCTTACTGCATAACTTTACACTGATGTTGCTGCAAGAATGTTCTCATTTGTTGTATGACTGGTGCAGATTATTTGTTATTTCGAACATCAGCCAGATGACAGAAATTCTCCACTTCCCAGTTGAAAAGATTCAAACCAGTTTCAGCTATTATCTAAAACTCAAACCTGTCTGGTGGAGTCTGACTCTGACATCAAAAACCCGTTCTGGATTTGGCCCCTGTCTTTCAGTTAAAGATCGCAGATCCACCCAAGCATGGGCATATCCACCCGCATATTTCTTTCTCCACAACAATGTCATGCCACTTAATAATAGTAATCTGTGTGGTGACATTGTTTTGGTTTGTGAGATAAGCGCGGGCCTGTGATACAGAGGTTCTCCTCCGTACAGAGTTCATCTAATGCCACCCACTTGGCTCGGCTCCAGAGAAACTCTGGAATTTTCAGTGCCTATCCATTCCTGTCTGTTCGTATCAACATCCTCACTTTACCAGAATATGTTCTCTGTTACAAGCTAATTTCTCCATCAAAGTCTACCTCTTATATTGTATGCGTAAACACAAGGGAATTTGTTGTGATGTCACGTGAACACATGCATGGGATTGGCCTTAATGCCATTCTCTTGCTAAATATGTTAAATATGTTAGTCAACTGGCAGAGAGAATAATAAAATGTGTGGTGTTGTTAGTATTGTCAACCGAGTACCAACCAAACCTTTTTTTAAGACTTTGTTTGCTGTTACAAACCTGAATGACTTTCTTTCTTCTGTGGAATACAAAAGGAATCTTCCTGCCCCTGGTTTCCTTATAAGGACATTTCACTGCTAATAAACGAATAAGATAATTAATATCTGATTTTATTATTTGCACGAGTGCTTTGGCAATTGTAACTAAATAAATCAATTCTTCCTGCAGCTCTGAAATCTCATTCATGCCGAATTTGGCATTCCAGGTTTTTGAACATTGATTATTGTCTCTAAACTGAGCGAAAACACTTAATGGATAATGAGGTTTGAAAGCTGAATGCTGGATGGGAAGATTTTTAGTGAATATTCAAACTCGCACAAAAGTATGAAATTATTTGAGAATACTTGAGAACACAGATCAGAAGTCATATGTTGTTATAGCTGTTGCTGTTGTGGTCCACAGCGAAAAATAAAATAAAATTAAATTATTAATTATAAGGACATTGCACTGCTTCTGACTTCTCACAATCCTCAAAGACATAAAAAATAAATAAATAAAATAAATCATACTGGTTTGCCAGTGTATATAATGACAGGAGTTTTCATTGAACAACATCCAGGACCGCAGTATACCTGTAAGGGCCTGCGTCACGCGTGTCAAATATAGCTGTTTTTCTAAGATGAACATGCCGTCAAGCCACACCTTATTTATTCATTTTGTCTGCTTG
Source organism: Enteromius radiatus (assembly GCA_032357445.1). Lineage (NCBI taxonomy): Eukaryota > Metazoa > Chordata > Actinopteri > Cypriniformes > Cyprinidae > Enteromius > Enteromius radiatus. The sequence continues at coordinate 17,982,616 of JAUCMS010000145.1, read as the reverse complement.
TCAGAATGCGTTATGTAAAATGTTCTTACCCAGTAATTGCTAAAGTACTTGTCGACAGTACATCATTTATTGCCTTTCAACTTCTGCATGTTGATGACTGGTAGATTACTTGAGAGGAAATTGGGAACATTTATTTGAAGTCTTTGGTCTGTGTGTGGAGAACAAGCGAAGTGAATTCTTAGCTCCGTTAAGTTTCTGAAACTCTACAGGTGGAGGTCACCATGGGTGGAGCTGCTGACCCCCAGGTGTGACGGAGAATGAACAAAGCTCTCGATCATGACTCAGTCACCTCATCTAACACCTGCCAATCAAACTAGACTGCTCTCTCACGCAAGTACGGGTGGAGTTAACTGTTAGATGAAACTTACTCCACAATATACACTGCTCCATATTGGCCTCCTCTAGGAGACACAGGAGAGTGGTATCTTATACTCGTCACATTTCAAGACCCTTTTGCGTCACTTTCTGAAGCTCAAGGTACCCCATTTTAGTAATGGATTGCATGCATATATACATTTATTTTTTTATTGGAGCACCGAACCCCTACCCTAAACCTACCCATCTTTGAACAATATAAACACACACTCAGGCAAATGCAGTCACAGGTATTTATTGTACAAACTAATCATAAACAAGCAGTATAAATACATTACAAACACGTCATGCCACATTCTAAGTCTTCTGAAGCCATACGAAGTCTTTATGTGAGGTTTTAATCACCAAAAATGATCCCGCTCCGTTAACACGCTCACATTTCATTCAGAAAACTTACTCGCGTACCGTAGCATGGCGCAATCGATCACAAGATACACAAGAGCCAATGGCATTTCTTAACCAACGTTGACGTAAGGATTCTTGTAGCGGCAATTTTTTTAAATTGTCTATTCCTCTCACAAATCAATCGTTTTGCCTCAAAATACTTGAAATATGAATGTTTTTTCAAATAAATTATGAGGGTGGTTGTATCTGCCTGCTATATCTTGCGTTTTATTGACAGCTGGTAGGTTTAGAGGCAAGGGTTGGGTTACGTGCTCATAAATGTGTAAATAATATCATTTAAATAAGACGGTTTGGACTTTGAAAAATCACACTATGTGCAATAATGCCATTGTTTTTACCCAATATATCTATTAATTATGACGATACAATTAAAAACTTATCGCGTCTGCATATTGACGCTAAGGGTTTTCTATTTAAATGTAAAATACAGTAAAAACTCTAATATTACTAAATATTATTGCAATGTAAAATAATTGTTCATATATTTTAAATTGTAATTTAAATCTGAATTTTCAGCATCAGAAAACATTATAATATGCTGATTTGCTACTCAAGAAATATGTCTTATCATTACCAATGTTTAAAACGTTATTTAAAAGATTAATATTAATGTTGTGATGCTTGATATTTTTGTAGTAATGTTTTTTTTAACACCTGACACAATAGCTCATTATAAGCAGTAGCATAAATAAATGAATTATTATGAAATAAAATATTAAATAACAAACATACTTTAAGTCTTAACACTGGATATAAACATGGAACAAGAAGTGCCCTTTCAGAAAATATCTCAGCAATGCAAACTGCGCTTAAAATAGCCTGCAATCAAAAGTTTGAGATTTCAAAATGACATATGAAATATGTCTCAGCAAATTCCATCTGTGCTATGGATATCAAGATTGATTTTATAGCTCTGTTTCATATCAACAAAAGTTTCGTTTGTATCTACGTTCATTTTAGGAGAAACATCAAAGTATTTATTTGTCACTTAAAAGAGGCGTGTTTTTTTACATGCATGTCTCTGTGAAAGAGAAACATCTGAGGAATTTTCCTCTGTACACTGCCAATACTGTCACAAACTGAAATGAATTTTCAAGAAGTGGTTCTTGACAGTTTATGACTATTTGACTGACTTCCAAAACAATGTCTAAGCCAGCTCACATTTCACATTTATTCATCCAAACCATTATCCACTCAACGACAACATTTCAGATCATTTCCCCTGATCTCTGCTCTGGGAGGAAGATGCTGTAGTCTGCGTTTAGGGGTAAACAGGATTATAACCTTTGGGTGCACCTGATCCAGTGTCTCAGCCACTTTGGCTCCATCATTAAAGGATTAGAAGCGTTGGAAACCCTGATAACGAAGGTTCACCTCCCTCTCTGTCTAGCGCAGGTTTACAAGCAGTCATTATCAGCTGAGTGACAGCGCTTCTGGAGGGAGTGTGGCCTGCTCTGAGTGCGGATTAAGACATGCTGTTGTTTCCGTTATTCACATCCATAACATCTGCGGGTTCAAGCCCTGAGTAATGTCTATTTGCAATACAATTAGAGACGAAGATAAAAATCTCTGGCAAAATGGCAGATCTTGAATGGCCAGCTTTGGAAAGCATTAATATGTGTGATCCTGGACCACAAAACGTAATAGCATTTGTAGCGATAGCCAACAATACATTGTATGGGTCAAAATGATTGATTTTTCTTTTATGCTAAAAATCATTAGCACATCAAGTAAAGATGTTCCATGAAGATATTTTGTAAATTATCTACCTTAAATATATCAGAAGTTTTTATGTTCATCAAAGCTGCATTTATTTGATCATTTTTCATGCTGAAGAACAGCATTTATTACAAATGTAAATCTTTTCTAACAATATAAATCATAAATCAGTTTAAGCCACTGGAAGCCATGCTCATGCTATAACACTGCTCCAACTTGTTTCACAGATGATCTTTAGATCATGAGCGTGATCAAGCATTTACCGTACTTTTTTCGTCCTGTAATTTTGGGACAAGTCGTTCTTAATTTCAGCAAGCATCCAAAGAATGCTCTTCCAGAAGTGGTCTGGCTTTTTTAGATTTTTTTGGCAAGGTCTTGTGTTCTTGTGATTTCTTCTCTTGACTGTAGACTGTGACACAGATGGATTTGCTTTATTTTTGAAGTTGAACTATTTTCTGTTTCACCTGCATAGAGAGCTCTTGTAGCATTGTTGTATAAATAACAAAAGAATAGACCACACCTGTCCACGAAAGAACATTTGATGAAACTTTCCTAATACTTATGGTCCCGTTAAAAAAGGGAAATTACAGTAATATTAAAGAGCTGTAAGCACCCCCCCCCCCCCCCGCTTCTGACGTTTGTTCTATTCGAACGTATGCGCCCTGCGAAGTGGACATCACCGGATATTCCGCCATGATTCCAATTCGAAGTGAACTTATACGTTCCATTCAAGGTGCATTTAAGTGTGTGAGACGTAATTTAAATTGTATTCACTTTTTTACAGCGCAAATCCATGAATGAAGTGAAGTAAACTGTAATGGATTTCCCCTGCTCAGGGAGAAGGGAGCAATGAACACTGTGTAGGGACCATGTCAATTGGAACACAGCTCATGCACGGAGCTCTCTTCTAATGAGCTGATTATCAGAATCAGGTGCGTTAACAAAGAGAGACATGCAAAATATGCAGAGCGGGAGGGCGCGGGGACCAGGATTGGGAACCGCTGACTTAACCTTTCCTCCAGTTGTGACGAGAATACAGTCAATGAACAGCCTTTATTTATTCATTCAATGTAAAAAAAAAAAATCTGTAAAATTTGTGGTAAAAACCGCCAGAATAAAACCGTGAAAAATACAGTAACAATATTTTTTGTTTTATGGCTTTATGTTAAATTTACAGTTAAATACCGTAATTCCTAATTATAAACTGTAATAACTGATATAATGTTAATATACCAACCTATTAAAGTAGTGAAATCTATTTTGTAGCTTTGGAATACACTGATAAACACCAAATACAAGAGGTGATGAGAAAGTCACATGATGAACCAAAGCTTTTAAATGGAAGGAGCTCAGTGTCATTCACACAAGCACTAAACACCATCATGGTAAGAACTAGTAAACTCAAATGTGCACTAAACATTTATTTAACAACATTACATGTAACACACAACCCTAATAAACATAACTGATACAAAAAAACTAAGAAGAAACATAGTTATTTCAAAGAAAAAACATCAAATTCAAACAAAATTTAAAATGAAGTGAGTTCTGAGAATGTTTCCCTGTAAACTTAACAGGAATTTACCATTAACCGGGTTTTTACCGTAGCATTTTCATTCATTCATTTTTTACAGTGTTCATGTATTTATTGGTTGGTTGGTAATGATGCAAATGCCTTTACTGTCACTTCTGTTACATTTAATGCAGAATAAAGTTTATAAAATTATTATTTAAAAAAAATACTAATTAGTTATATAATTATTATCTTCTGTTAGGCTGTCTGAAGAATTGTCTCTTCATGTAATCGCGGACTAACTCTCTTTGTTGGGTTCTGCTTTCTTGTTGAATGTTTGTATAAAAATATGCTTCCTGCTGACTTGCTAAAGTAGTCGTATACGACGAATGTCTTAAAACAAACATTTCTGTAAAGCATGCATCTAACACTGGTCTGTGATCAGCTTCCTCTGTATATGATCGGTAGGGTTCTGTGACAGCACCAACATGTTGAATCTGAAAAATGAAGACAGAGACCTGCAAACAAGCTGATAAGGGTCTGCTTTTGGGAAACACGTGTCTAAAACCGGGTGTCAGGCAAGCATTCAACAAACAAACAATAATGATTTTCTTTGAAAAATGAGCTTTACTTATATTGCTAATTGTATTACTGGTGGATATTTCTCATCTGATATCAGATACTCAGCATTCTATTGATTATATTGTTCTTCAATCACACCTCCGAAGACAATAAAGAAACACGCCATGTGATCATCACATTTCGATGGACCTCATTGTTGTTCTACTTTGCTTTTAGCACACACACACCCTCTGTGAAAACACTGCAGCTGATCTGAGCAGCAGGGCATCCTCGCCTCTAATGAAGCTCTATTCAGTGATTGGGTGAGGTTTTCATTCTTTCAGTGATGATTATTAGATATCGTTCCAGGGAACCACACCTGACTTGACTGGCAACATTGTGAGCCCGTCCATTATCACCTGGTCTGATGGAGAAAATAAGATGTACTTTTGTTAAATCAATTAGATGTTTCATCAGCGGAGACCAGTACACCTAGATGAGCTCCAGAGACAGATCACAGACACTCTCACACACACACTCACACACACACTTTACACAATCTGGCATGGCTAAGATTGAAATTGAACTGGCAATTAAGTACTGGTTTCGTCTGGCCCCAACTGAGCCTGGTTTTTATTTCATTTTATTTTTTTAGTGATATTAACTACATATAATGTAGTTAATATGTGTGTCCACCCTATTGAGTCTTAGTGACTTATAGTGACATTCTCAGCTTCAGTTAGCATATTAGCTTACAACAAACTATGAGTAACTAAATAGTATAGTCTAGTTGTTGAAATAAATGTTTTATATATTTACACTTTCATATTTTTAAAATATTGTATTCTAATTACTTTTGGCATTATTTATGTTGATGGGATGGACATGTTAAAGGTGCCATAGAATGCATTGAGAGAATATATTAAATAGTTGTCTGATATGTACATAGAAGGTGTGTAGCTTAGGTAAGGGGAAAAATGCCCAGAAACGGTTTTAAAGATCCATTTACAACCCTAGAATTTGACCCTAGAATGATCCAGCAGATGTTCTCCAGAATGGTGATGTTACGTTTATAATTGAATAAAATCATTATTTCTGTTTTATTTCTGTACAAAAAGTATTCTCGTCATAACGATTTTCATATTTTTCTTGACCATGGCAGACGTAATTAATCAGCAGTCAATGGGACAGTCAAAAGTCTCCCGGTTTTGTCAGAAGAAGAAAAAAACTTTTACAGGTTTTTATAAAGACATGTAACACGACTAATTTGTAAGTATTTTACGAGTTGGCAAATTCATAGAAATTCATACGACCTCACTCTTTTGTCTAAACCCGAGTGACGGGTAGGTTTAGGGGCGGGGTTAGGTGAGGTCATTCACACAAATTCATACAAACTCATAAACTCTGCAACTTGTAAAATACATACAATTTAGCAAAAATCATATGAATTCATATGATGAATCCATACAAATTGGTACGAATTAGCCACCTCGTAAAATACGTACGAACTGCCATGAGTTTGGGGTCAAAAAAATTGCATTTTGGGGTGGACTAACCCTCCTGTGATTAATCAGCTTAAAAACTGAAAAGTTGCAGCATATTCTTTCTGACATTTCTAAGCATTCATTTAAAGGGATAGTTCACCAAAAAGTAGTTTACTGTAAATTTATATTTATCAAATTTATTGGCAACAGTTTGTCCAAATATAAATGAACATTAAACATAAACAAGTCTTGTATCTTTACAGAATAAAACTATTAAAACAGCCTCATAAAAAGCATTCTGGGATTTTTATTTTATTTATTTCTGATATTGGTTCCCAGAAATGCTTTGCACATGGCTGTTATTTTATTATTTTTTTCCTGTAAAGATAAATACTTGTTAATGTTTAAAGTTCATTTATCTTTGAACAAACTGTTGCCAGTAAATAACATAAATCTGAATGTATAGTAAGTCACTGGCAACCAGCTGCCAGTATTACTGTAATTTCTACAGAAATCTTATAATAGCAGTGTACCTTTCTGGCTCATAAAACATTACATTACATTTATGTCTTTAATATAAACTTGGTCTATTTGTAGTGTTCCAATAAACCATGTTAAACTATCTTCTAGTATTGAGGGGTTTTTTAAATATATGTTTGTGATATCTCAAAACATACTAAAATAGTTTAGCCGCAAAATTTGCCATAAGGCATAAGAGGAGATGTATTTCTGATCAGATGAGTGAGAAGCGGGAAATGGTGAACCCAGAGCGGAGGGATCATTAAATGCTTGGAGTACGGAGGGAAAAATTTTATATATATATATATATATATATATATATATATATGTATATATATTATACGGCTCTCTGGAATGCTTGATTCTGATTGGTCAGTTGAGACATTTGCAGGTTCGTTATTTTCGAATAATA
>JAUCMS010000145.1:17961089-17971285 GCA_032357445.1 Enteromius radiatus | reverse complement strand
AAATATATTATGTAAAGAAAAACTTTTATTTTGGATGCGATTAATCGCGATTAATCATTGCCCAGCACTAATATTTTCAGATTTAGATTCATTGACTTTGATATTAAACCAGAATATATAGAAATATGAATACATTTCATATAGTAAATGTTTTAAATGAACAACATAATTAAAAAAAAAATAGTTTTACTTTTAGAAATGTAAATGTAAACGCTTGTCAACACAGTGCAGGTATAATGTAAATAAAAGACAGAAAAGGCTCATTTCCCTGATATTAGCATAGAAATATTGATATCTAAATAGAAATACCTAAAAATTCGTAAATCAAGATAAATTTACCAGAAGGAAAGCTTCTTAAGCTAATAAGTCAATAACAATTTCAATAATGATAAGATTTTAAAAATTATATTTTATTATTCATATTAATATTTTATTTTCAAACATTGTTTGATTGTATTTAGTCTTAAAAAAAAGTTATACAAATCAGGATTTATACTGTTAAGAAACCAATTGCCAGATTTAAGTAAGCTTAATACAAAAATGTTTTAATAAGTTTATATTGGCAGATTTGTTTAAGCACTAACTCTATCAATTTGAATACATTTTAATCACAAAACCTAACTTAATATCTTTTGCTAGTCATGTAAATGTTTATTGATTTAGGAATCTTTATATGCATCTGAATCACAAGACAAAAACGCTCTTGAGCTCTTATTTTAAAATGACTGAAGTTGATTTTGTCTGTGGGAACCCTAAATTCTGTCCATATCACATGATGATCTGATGGGCTCTTAAGATTGAGCGTACGGTGTGGTCGTGAGACCATGATGACCTTCATTGAGGCTTGGCAAAACAGACAGGATCTCCTCCGCTGCAGTGATGGCCACGTTCACCTCCTCCACAAAGACAGCCATTGTCAGAGCTCCAATATGCCGTGACAAATTTGCCCAAACTGATAAGACAATGCTCAACAGCACAACCTCATGATTCTCAAAGTCGACCGCAGAAACGGTCCTATCTAAGTCGAACCCATAACGCTTTCATTGAGTATCTATAATAAGACTAAAACCTCAGAAAAGGATGACTCAAGATGCAGAATATTTGTTCTGTGAGGGAACGAGCATACACTTAAGACCTGGACCCTTGACCCGCTTTATCTGTGATGTAGGATAAGCGTGTGCAGATGAAGCGATTGGGACGGTTATGAGCACATTTCAGCACAGGATGATGAAGGACTATCTTTTTATACTTCCCAGATAAACAACCATCTCAGACAAGAGCAAACAAAAAGGCCAAGCAAGGCCCGAGCGGTGTGTGGGGAGTGTGTACGTGTCCTCAGACATGTTGTGTCACAGTCGGAGAACAGAGGACATTGTTTTCCTCCGGAGAGATGCAGACCAAGTTTCTGTCCATCACCACTGTAGGCTTTCATCAAGCCCTTACGGAAAAAAACAAACAAAAAACACTTGTGCATATTTATATCTTATCCATGTCTGTATGGTCCAAAGTATCTAAAGACACAGTTGTATGAGTTTATGCCACACTATCATGGGTTTAAAAGCATTATCAACTTTATTAGTTTCTTCATTTATAAGTGAACTTCATGACGCCTGTTTAAAAGGTAAAAAGGTACATTTAAAATAATAATATTAATAATAATAATAATAATAAAGTTACAAAATCACAATTCCAAGATATAGTCACGTTTTCTTTTTATTATTAATTTTTCTTTTAAAGTAAATATATAAAATAAACAAATAATAATAACTCCTCATAAATAATAATAATTATAATATAGGCTATTCTCACTCTAGTACTGAAATAAACTAAATGAACTAAAACTATTTATAAAATAAATAATAATATTATTTTATTATATTTGTATTTTATTGATTTTTTTTTTTTTTTTTAAATAATCATACAAAGCAGGATGTTTACTGTTATTCTTAATTTTGGACTCATAACGATCAAAAAATCCGCAGTCTCTGTTGTAACTGAAGTCATATTCTCTGGACAACAGCGCCCTCTTCAGACAACAGAGCGATCAACGCCTCCGGAAGACACGTGTATAATCACGACATGTGACTTTGGAACCCGTCCTAGAAATAACAAATTCAAACATACCTTATGACAGCTGTTAGACAAAGTGAACAATAAAACCACACTGACAAACACTATTTTTGATGAATAAGTAAAAAACAACAATGTTTTACCAAATATAATTCTATGCTATTACTTTTTTGTTCATTTAAAATTCAGTCAAATATACAGTTAGATTTACGGTCTTCTCTAAATAGATTGAAACATATTTTCTAGGCCAAAATGTTATTCAGTACTTGCCATTTTAATTGACTGATTTGAATTCGTTTACATTAATTTAAACACTAATAACGTTGTTTAAACAAATGCTATTTACTTTAGGGAGTATTTCAGATGTCAAAGATCTGATACACTCAGGCTGTTTTTGGTCACCATTGACTCCCATACTATTTTTTTTCCCCTACTGTGAAAGTCAATGGTGACCCAAAACAGCCTGGTTACCAACTTTCTTCAAAATATCTTCCTGTGTGTTTGACAGAGCAAAGAAATTCATGAAAATGACAGAATTTTCATTTTCGGGTAAACTATTCCTTTAATTGAATGAAACTGACTTGCATTCGCTGAATATCCATTCATGACAAACATTCACACAGTGTTACAAACATACTAAATAAGACGGGTGTCATTTGATCATTGTGCATTTATTTCAGCTCCAGTGTTTCAAACTGTAGCAGCATTTCCACCAATCAGTTTGAGAGTCTACAATTGAAATTTCCATTGCAAAAAAAAAAAAAATACTAAACATAACTTGCGTACACTAGAAGCTGCTATTTTTTGTTTTAATTTCAAAATCCCACTTCTATACTGTGCGCACAGAGCGGCCTAGACGAGGAGTATTAAACCCCGCAGCACTTCTTCACTGCAGTCACCTAATATCAGAATAAGACACTGATAAATCTGCTTCATGTTTTCTCAGAGCATGGTACGTAATGATGATCAGACAGGATCAACAACGGAATCAACCTTTAAAAACACAGGTCCCAAATACAGCGTGTATATATAGTTTTGCAGAGCAATTACAGATAGAAGCATTTAAAAATGCTGGACCCAGAGGAAGTAAACCCACGGGGTTTCCGCGGTAACGGAAACCAAACCAGCCAATCAAATTACATCACAATCCGCAGATCATCTCGACTGGAATGACTGAACTATTCGATGACTAAACACATCGCTATACAAATCTCAATATCCTTCTGAAAGGTCAAGTGTGTAAGTTAGTGATATATAAGCTACACTGTAATGGTAGGGAGTTATTAAGTCCGTTTCTTTGGTTCCTAGAGGAAACACGCAGCAAATCAAGCACTTAACTAATAAGCATTTAATCAGAAGGCAAAGGAAAAACGTCTGAGACGAAATAAACAGGCAGAGGACAAAAGTCCAAGGGAACAGGAAGTGAGAGAGGACACAGGAAAGGCACAGTAAAACCAGACGGTAGTGCTGTCAAACCATTCATTGCATCCAAAATACAAGTATTTGTTTACATTATATATATATATGTGTGTGTGTGTGTGTGTGTGTGTGCAGTGTGTATATTTATTAGGTATATATATATATATATATATATATATAAACAGACACGCTTGTATATGCGTATATAAAAATGTTATGTTTATATTTTAATTAAACGATAAGAATATTGTAGTCAAGCGATTAATCATGAATAATCACATTCAAAATAAAAGTTTTTGTTTGCATAATATATGTGTTCCGTGTATATATAAACACACAGAGTATATTTAGAAAATATACATGTATATATTTTTATTCATATAATTTGAATACTAATTCAAATATTAAAAATGTAAAAATATATTTTTTTAAATATATACATGCATGTGTGCATATTTATATATACACATCATAAATAAACAGTACACATTATGTAAACAAACCCTTATTTTGCGATAAATCATTTGACAGCACTAATAAATATTTCTAAATGTAAATATTTTCTGTGTGTGTGTGTGTGTGCGTTTAAAAATACATATTACATGCGCTGTACACACATATGTTACGCAAACAAATTATTTGGATGCGATTAATGGTTTGACAGCATTAAACCCCGTCTCATCCTCTGCACACATTACTAAGTTGCACTATGAACACTGGCAAGCGATTGATGAATGCTAGCGAAACGCTGGCACGGCGATATCTAAGGCTGCAGGACGATACACAAGTATCTTCTCAATCAAGAGCTGAAAGGCCGATAAAATTTAAAAAAGTCTTATATTGAATACTATACACTATTTACAAATCCATTCCTCTACTTTATTGTGCGTGATTCCAGAGCAAACTCATCACAGACCATAAGAACATGTGCTGTATTTAATTTGATGGGAATGGAAACCAGTTTCTCGTTTGTTAAACTACAAAACTAACATATTGGGGATTGTTTAAGAAATCCGAGGAGAAAATTGGTCCTTAAGCTTAAATGTACTCGGTTGACACGCAGAAACTATTTTTTCTTCTCTTTAGCATTTTTTGACGCACTATATACTAATGTTTATATGCGATTCAAAGCTGTTCATTATATAAAGCATTCGTTTCTCTTCAGTAACGTAGCTTAAATCACTTGCATTACTTTTATGACGTCTTTTTTGAAGCTCGAAAATTCATGTACTTTCACCAAAAAAAAAAAAAAAAAGTAAAAAAAGTGTTTTGTAGTGCTCCCAATTTGTCGAACCTGCTTCTGATTGGATGACAAAAAACTGAAAAGCCATCTTTTTTGGATCCCTGATGTCTCATACAGGCTTGTTTTCATTCGTAACAATTTTAATATGCCATGACTAAGATCTGTTTCTAGAAAACAAGGCAAGCTTTCTTCTGAATGGGCGACAGTCTAGAGATTGACAGAGAGACCGAACACAAAGGATGAGTCAGCTGCATGTTCACAAACCCAATAAATCTGCTCCCAGACTAAAATAGATCGTCACAGCTATGAAACCTCCTATCTACTTCATTAAGGAGTAAAGATTTCATTCTGCGCTCTCAATTCTGAGGGTTTTAACGAGCAGAAAAATGTCAAATCCCGCTGCATAGATCACATCTCATAATCATGTCACAGGCTTGACTTAAGGAGAATGATGTCCTTAAACAGCAAAAGAAAAAAAAAAAAAAACAACTCACTTTCCAGCTTTCAACTTCTACTGCTAAAATGAAAATAATTTAGAGTAAATTAGCAGAGGAATACATACACTATGAATTTAGATGAAATCAGGCAGTTGGATTAAATTAGTTTAACATTTTTTGGAAATCAAATTTCAATAGCATCGGATCAGTCCATCTAAAAAAAAATAAAAATAAAAAATGATATATATATATATATATATATAGTAAAATATTTGGAGTTTTCATGGCGCAAGTAATCTAGTCTTGAACTTTTGTTAGGGTTTGTGAAATTTAACTTAACATGAATAAAAATGAGGCTGCGTTTGCTCATTGTTGCACAAATTCCAGAGGCCATAAACCTCTGAAAACTTGAGATGTTAGTATTACAGCCACACTTTTATTTAAGTCAAATTAAACATGCCATACTCCCTGACTGAGATCAATATGCATCAATATTTTCTTGATAAAACAGCTTTCAATAGATGTTTAGGCAATAATAATAAAATATAATACTAAATATTGGGTCTTATTCTTGAGCAGGAATGTCTTCAATTATAAAACACTAATAAAAATAATAAAGTAATAAAAGCAAACTGTCCTGAACCCCTAATTAAACCCCTATTAAAAAAAATAAAATGTTTAAAATGTTTTACCGCACAGGTTTGTTGTGTTATTGAGCAGACGGTGTATGTGCATACACACATATATATATACACACACACAAACACACCATCGTGCTCAATCATAAATTATTTAAGTGAGAGTACAAACAAAACACCTGCACGTCTCCACCTTCCTGTTTCCGTCGTGTTTACAAGAAGAGTTCTGTAGTGTGCAGCACCAATACATTCTTGTAACAACATCATCCTCTTCCAATAAATTAATACTTTAGCAACAAACTGGAGTGTCTACTGCATAAGAAAGGAGTATCTACATTCCTCTTGGTCCGTGGATCCTCACTCTTTGGCTGGGCTGCACTGACTGAGTGCTGGCGGGCCTCATGTAGGGCTGGCCTTGTGAGCCGCCCTCCTCAGTTCCTGGATGTGTGGCTCCTGTCGGGTCAGAAAGTATTTGAAGAACTCGTACACGGACCAGGCGATGGCCGTAGACGGCATCTGATAAATGACCCGCGCTCGGACACCCTTAAAGAAGGCCGGGACACCGCCCAGCCGGTACACCGTCCTGAGGGCGTTGACCATGCCCGAGAGATGTCCGCTGACGTGCGCCGAGCTGAGCGCCACGTTCTCCTGCGTGTTGAGCAACGTTTTGCACACGTCCAGGGGAGTGGTTACTGCGGCGGACACGGCCCCGGCTGCTGCTCCGGACAGGATGTGGGTCTCGGGACGGTACTGGCGCTCGGGGTTAAAATGTTCCTGCATGAATTCATAAGTGATGAAGTGGACGGCCTGGAAGGGGATGTTCATGGTCAGCTGAGTGCTGTAGCTGCGGTAGAAGGCGGCCAGTCCTTCTTTGCGGCTGACCGTCAGGACGCAGTCATACAGGCTGCGGTATGGAGAGTTATACATCTGCATCCTCTGCTTCACCACTGAGAGAGAGAGAGAGAGAGAGAGAGAGACCGTGAAGAAGACCATGTCAAACTGTATATAAAATATATGAACCATACAAACAATAAGTGTAATAATGTAACAATAAAATGTTTACTGTTTAAATTACTTGCTATTTTGTTTCTCTGAGCCTAAAATATATATATTATACATTTTTTTACTAAATTTACCCACTAAAATGTCATTTAGTGTAACAATCTCGTCAGGCATATTTTCAACAAAAATCAATTTATGACACATTAAAAGATTAATTATTTCCCCTCACATACTAATTTTTTTTTTTTTTTTATTTGTCACTATCCTAGGTTTTGACCATTTGTGAGTGAGATTTTTTTACTTATTTAAAACAATAAAATGTAATATTTATTAAGCATGTTGTTTGAATTTTTACATAAAAATTGTGTAACACTGAACGACAATGTAACATTACTTCAACCAAATTTAATTGAAATAAATAAACTTATTTAAAACATTAAAACTAGACACTTTACTTACATTTAACATGCTTTCTATGGATATAAAATCAGTTAGAATTTCTTGACCCATGTATGAAAATACCTTTGCAATTATCCTCATAAAAAGGGATCCCCGGGTATTAAGACATTAATAGCTTAATATAATGTAAATTATGTCTCTTACTGAAATATGTAAATATGTAGTAGAAAAGCCATGAATATATATTTTTTAATTAGTAAAAAATGACATAAAATTACTGATATTGCGAGCCCACCCTTATCTGCTAGCATTAAAGTAAAATTGCTCATAAAAACCCATATTCTTCAAGGCATGATGTATTTTTGTAGGCCAAAACCTGAAAACAAGTTTGCATTTTAGCAGCTTGGGTTGGGTTTTTGGTGATTTTTATTTTTTTTTTTTTTTAGTAAAATGCCTAAAATAAGGTCTGTTTGAGACAAACTCAAGATATTTTCATGTTTTATTCTACAACATGCAATACATTAGTAAATGTGTTCATTTCTGAAGATTATCACAATGAACAAAACATGTGATAGTCATGTGAGAGGTTTTGTTGGTCGTGGAGCTTATTTTGTGCAATAATCCTACAAAAACCCAGCGTCACTGCAGAACTACATTGTGATACTTTCTGCACTGACCTACATCCGTGTCTGATTGACTGGTTAGCTACACACAGCCTTTCAAAGGATGCACATTTTGTGTCTTCTCATTTTCTGATTATTGACTGCTACTGACAGTAGAAGAATACCTTCTGCGGGGTTCATGATAGCATCGTGGAGGACGGTGGCAACGCTTCCCGCCACACCTGAAGTGGAAAAGAGAAGAAAGATTATGTATATCACCATATCAAGTCACAACACATTGAAAAAAACAGAACAGAAACTCTTATATATGCTTGCTCCATTTACATTGTCCTACACAACAGAGAAAAAGCACTCCGCTTTCCGTTCCTTTTGCTCAAAAATATGGCACAATGGACACACAACAAACCTGAACCTGACAAAATAGTGAAATCTTGATCTCTTCCTTCTCAGTTCAGAGTTTTGAAATCAGAAACCTACCAATGGACATTCAATAAAAGGCATAGTTCACCAAAAATTAATCAGGCGCTTTCAGGCCATTTTTTAAGCTGAAATCAGTTTTTGGCGAGTCATAAAATGCAAGTCTACAGCTACTATCACTTTCAGAGTCAAAAAAGCATATCAAGGCAACACAAAATTAATACCCACAGCTCATGACAATACACTGAGATCTTAAGCCCTTGCCCTCTGCAAGACACTTAGTTACAACATTAATACTAATCCATACTGTTCGCAAACGAATCACTCTTTTGAACAAGCTCTTTTTAGTGAACCAGTTGAACCATTTAACCAAATCAGACTGAATCGTTAATTCACTTTACATGATTTTGACATGTAAAACGTGTTTTACATGACATTACTGGGTATTTAAATAATATAATCACATATGTGATGCCATTGCGTGATCACATATTAAACTGGTTAATCAGTTATTTGAACTAAAAGCGAACTGTCTGAAAGAACCAGTTTGCAGAAAATAATCAGCTTTCCCATTTGCCTGAGGCTATGAAGTAGTTAATAACATTGTAATTAATGACCAGCTTCTTGCACAGACCAATCGTTTCATTTAATAAGTCCTCTATATTTGTTGAGGAGTCACTGATATCAATTTTGTGTTGTCTGATGTGCTTTTTTTTTTACTCCCAAGTGACAGAAGCTGCTTATTCCATTTTATGAATCACTTAAGGACAACAGTTGGCCTGAAGGTGGCTAAATTAACAGCACGTTTTAAATTACTTTTAGACCTCACTGAATAATCCCTGCTCCTACCGTTAGCAATGTGACTGTTGCCTCCGTTCTGTATGACGTCACTAAGGCTGCGCTTGATCCGCTCGTAGCAGGCGAAATACAGTGCGTGTGCAGGACCGGCCCCCAGCACAGTGATATTGAGGCCCCTCAAGGGCCGAAGGAGGCCCTCTGTCCTCACAATCCTCTTCAGTGCACCGTACACACTGCGGTACTGAGCATTTGGATCCGGCTGTAAACTCTGCATACGTGTCTGTGGACAGAAACACAGCAGTACATAAGCCTATCAATCAACAACTACAACACCACTTGACATGCAAAACTAAAATTTCAGAAAAATATATTTACAAACAAAGTTTAGGAACTAGACCAAATCATGAAGATCAGTTCTGGCATTTTCGCCTCAAACTAACTTCTGTTGTCATATTCAATTCCACCAAAAAATATATAGAATTTACAGAGACCCTAAAAATAGAAATTTTCCAACAGAAACAAAAAGGATGGTTAAATTGTTAACAAAAAAGGGAAGGAAATACCATCAATATGTAGACAGAGATAGAAGTAGTCAATCTTTGTGCTTTGTGCTTCGACGCAGTCGAATAAAAACACGCTTTGTTTAATGTGAATGATTTGGCAAGAACCCTCATAACATTCACAGACCGGAGGGCACAGGAGGCAAACTATCAGAAAAAAGCCTGATCCACAAACTGAAGCTTACTCTGCCTGAAAACCGCCCAATCAGACATGAAGAGACGTCTGAGCCACAACAACCAGTTTTTTTTAAAAATCATCCTGATTCAGACTAAATATCTAATAACATTTGGGGAGAATTTCAAGTAGAGCCCGACCGATTTAGGCCGATATTTGGCATTTTCCAAACTATCGGTATCGGTATTTATAATGGCCGATAAGTGAATATTTCAAAAATAAAATAAAAACGGATGAAACACCCTTCAACCATGTCATAAGTGTTGGTGTTGTATAGTTTGTCCACCAGAGGGCACTCTACAGCGTCCCTGTTGGTAACACTCGTGTAAAATGCGCCACACATCCTGCATCCTGCTGATCCAGCCAGAGTCCAGCAGAGAGAAGCAGTTATCCACGAGTGACATCATCGCTGAAG
>JAUCMS010000145.1:17948251-17958282 GCA_032357445.1 Enteromius radiatus | reverse complement strand
TGCTGGCAATGACATAAATCAAAGCACACAGTGTTCGGAGAAGAACGCTGGAAAATACGACAGAAATAAGATGCTTGACAAACGCTGCCAGTGTGAAAGCACAATCGGCGCGCGCTGCTTATGTGTGCAGTGTAAAACTGGCGTGTTTAACGCGCCGCTTAATTCACGCGAATCGAGCTGCAGGATGTCTAATTGCGTCTTTGTATTGCCTTAACATATAAATCACTCACGCTTTCACGCTTCATTCGCGTCTGGTTGTAACGGCCACCTAATGTTAAATAATGGTTATGACAAACATGTCAACGTGCTTTTAAGAGACCTGTATGTTATAGTGATGTGAGCGCGCGCAGCAGAGACTGATTTAATCCCCTCATCACCGCGTCTATCCTCTTTTCGGTTTGTTACGTCACCAGAGTGTTTTCCCCTGTTTTGTACTCGCCCTTTGACATGTGTGTGAGAAGAGTATGCTGTGCAAACAAACTATAAAGGTTTGAAGATGAACTGTCATTGTCGTTTTTACTTCTGCCTTCTTTCTCTTTCTCTCTCTCTCTGGTAGCCGTCACATGGTGCGAACGCAAGAATGAACGACTTGTTACGTCCATGAATGCATTTGTTTATTTAATATAATCGCAACATTTGCTGTAATGTAATCGCATAGGCTGACATCGCGATTGCGATATGATTAATCGTGCAGCCCTAGGCTCGAGGTGCGGATGGATGCCAGGAGCGGACACTGTCTGCCTTTTAAATATCAGTTAGGCCATTTAAGGCCAATTTAAAGATAAAAGACTTGAGTTGCTTCTAAAATATTCACAAGTCCTTTTCCACGAGTCGAGTCAAATCTGGAGTCATTTCAGCACTCGAGTGCAACTCGAATCACTAACTCGAGTTCCCATCTCTGCTCTGTGTGCAAGGTAAAGTTCAATAAAGAAATGGCTGATTCAGTCAGTGTGGAAGAACTTGACTGGTCTGCAGAAACCCAGCTGAACACCTCAGGTGTGACTTTAAATGCAGAGCTTGAGCCAAAACTTCACCAAACACCAATGGCATACACTATACATGTCATTTTATTTATAAAGCTAAACAATGGCTTTCGTGTGCAGTTTTACCTTCTAGATTGGCCTTGAGCCCAGAGGGATCCTCGAAGTTACATCCTTTCAGTGACGCTCCCTCTGCATTAGAGCACAGCATCTTTACACCCTGAAGATTAGCACCCTGAAGAATGAGGTAGAAAGCGAGGCTTTATATCCGTTCAAAGTAGGGCTGCAACTAATGACTATTTCAATAGTCGACTATTCATCGACTAGTCATTATCAACTGCAAAAAATATATATATAAATATATATATGGCTTTGTATATTTAATATATTTTGTTTTTAACATTTTCCTTCCATTAACAAGATGAAACACAAAAAAATTAGAAGACATAACATTTATTGCTTCCAAGTGCATTTTCTGCATAGCAAATATTGCAGTAAATAAAAGAGTTGCAATCAGCAATAAAATAAACACTGTTAGTGCATTGCATGTAAATATTATCGCCGCCCTTCAGGAGTGAGCTTATTTGGCGGCGTGTGATGAGGCCCACGTGATCTGAATGAAGCCTCAACACCGCCGTTATTAAAAGCCGAGCGCGGCGCGGCATGCCTCCCTCGAGAGACCGGTCTCTTCCCCGTGCTTGCACGCTGGTGTCCTCATGGGTCCAGGAAGGGAGCGGAGGGAGAGCGATCCGGCGGAGACGTGAGCCACTCGAGATAAGTGCCGCCAGAACTCGAGCCGCCAGGAGAGCGAGCCACCCGAGGAAAGAGCCGCCGAAGATGAACGCAGCTGGACTACAACAAACTCCGCCCCTTCCCTCGAACACTCCCTGACCTTCTCGTGAGACACATTGCAACTCGTCACACCCCTAGTCATAGGAATTCCACAGTTAGAATAAGGATAAACATAAAATAATTATGGAAAATATGGACATTTTTCAAAAGAGCAAGTACAAAGTATAATCAAGAGCTTTATAAAAAATTGTTTGCTCTTTATTTGCCTCAAAACATTACAACAGGTGCCTACAAATTCTAAAAACGTTAAACGTGGGAACAAATAGCAATATAAGGCAGAATAGCAAGTAGTAAATAGTAATTAATTCATTTTAATATCATTAATATTAAGATCTACATAACTTTGTGGCACCAATTCCACTGCTATGAAACATTACTCTGGAGCCCTGAAAAACCTTGATGTAAACATCAACCATTTCAGTATTTACAGTACTTTATGCAATGCACAAAGAGCACAAAGCTTGTGTTGTAAGATATACAAAGAAGTAACTCATTTGCATTGATGTAATGTGTTTATAGCTGGTCCGTGAGAGGAAAAACACCGTCCTTTATCCCATTTCTCTATTCTGGTTCTTCTGCTATTGCTGCATCTCTGTGAATCACACTCTGTCTCTTACCGTACACGCATCACAACCAAACACTGGCTTAGAGAACCATGTGATCCATTTCTGTCGCAAACTACAGACTACCAACACATTTGAGTGGGTGTTAGACCATATTAAATGTCATTTGGAATGCATTTATCTTTCATAATGTGACACTAGATATTCTTTGGGAAACAAAAGGGCGTGACATAACATCGACTACACCGAAAAAAGTGGAATGTGATATATTTGCTAAAAAAGCAAATAGTGTACATTTTTATATCACCTCTTTAATCTAAAATTATAAGCAGTCTCGTTTTAAACGGTTTAAAAGCAGCAACATGTCCACCTTCATGAGCGTGAAACAGATGGAGACAGGCAATGTGTGAGTAAGTTTACAATGTGTGAGTAAAGGTCATGGAATAGCACACCAAGTGTCCTGACATGCTCCTTAGAGGTGCTTCCAGGAAGTGGCCAACCTCGTACAGCTGGCAAGTCCCCCATTATTTCTCACACACTGGAAATTCCAGTTTCACCACAGCCTGAATCACTACTACAGTACAGCACATGTGCTCCAGGAACTGAATTGCAACATGACGTTTGGGTAGATGTTTCAACAGGACATTTGATTAACAACTATAACACAGTACAGCACACTTGTCTGCTTTAAAACAACCAATACAATTGAAGCGGTCACTAATCAACATTGCCAAAAAATCTGTTTCCCTTGTTCCTGAAGATGCTTTTTTTTTCCCTTCCAGGTAAAAGCTTAGAGGAAGTATTTAAAGCTAATCTCTTTCTGGATGTTTGCCAATTGATTTACTGGTCTATCACACAAATCATTGAAAGTCTTATCTTTTGTAAGAGGGATAATATTATCTACTTTTATAATTCAACATTAGTTGTGTTGTATTTCTGATACATGACAGAGTGGGATTTTACTGGTTTACAACATCATTGGGGTCAGTGACGCATTCAACTGTTCACAAAAATATTTATGTATTTTTTTTGAAGTTATATTGTTGGACTTTTTTTGCCTTTTTGGATTATGACGGTAGAGAGCAGACAGGAAAGTGTTGGTTGGAGAGAAAGGGGCGGGATAAGTAAAGGACTGAGATATGGGTCGCTCTAAGCACAGTTGAACTATATGAATCACCAACAAGAA
Organism: Enteromius radiatus; assembly: GCA_032357445.1. Lineage (NCBI taxonomy): Eukaryota > Metazoa > Chordata > Actinopteri > Cypriniformes > Cyprinidae > Enteromius > Enteromius radiatus. The sequence goes on along the minus strand of JAUCMS010000145.1, from coordinate 17,954,701 downwards.
AAGGAAGAATCTTTTAACAGGAAAAAAAAAGATTTGTTTTAAAATGTGTGCCAAGTTCCTTTTTTATGCTTATAAGGAAATGCTTAAATTGAATTACTCAAATTTAATAAAACCATTTTTTTTTACAAAATCTTTAAATATAGTTTATACAATTGTTGTTTGCATAATGTGTGCGTGTGTTGTGTATAGCTATTATGTATATATAAATACACGAACACACACGCATGTATATATTTAAGGAAAATACGTTATGTTTATATGTTAATATGATGATATAAGTTGTATAACTATAAATATATACTGTATGTGTGTGTTTTTATATATGCATAATAAATATACACAGTACACACAGATATATTATGCAAAGAAACATTTATTTTGGACGCGATTAATCATTTGTCGGGACTAGTGTTGTCAAAAGACCCGGTACTGCAGAAAAAAAAAAAATGAAAACATCACGGTGCAAGTTTTTTCCCCCAGAATCTTGGAATCTAGTTTAAAAATGTAACGTAGCCTGAAAGCGTGTGACACTCTCTGTTATTTCAGCATCTGCCGTCTCTGTGAGGACATAAATACATAAACAACAACTTCACGTGCATTTTACCATTTCACTTGAGCAAAACCAGTGTCATATCATAAATGCACAGAAATGTAAAGGTATTCATGGCAACCTGTCAAAATAAATGTTCGGTTTAGACTATTATTTAGAATAGTGTATGCGATAGGCTACTGTGGTAGTAGAAAAATGTATAAAACTTTATTTTTTTAAGAAAAAATATTTAATTTTAATAATAAATCCCCTTTATTTACCAAAACATGATACGCGTTTAGAATTCACTAATTAAAAGACTGATTTTTGTACATTTTATTTCTGTTTAACTTTATTAATAAAAAGTGTGCTTATTTAATTACCATTTTTTTGTGATTTACTTTGCTACCAAAATTGGTACCAATAACTGTGGATCTTTCACTCGTATCGCTACCGACTACAGATATTTTGGTACCATGACAACACTAGACAGGACTATTCGAAAGCATATTCATTCATTTATTCATTCAAATCATGCATTTATTGATTCATGAGTGTATGAATTATTCATTAATTTAGGTTTTTGGGGAGCGGTACCACATGACTTTTAAAAACCTTATCAATTATGTATATCAAAATTAAAGCCTTTAATTTTAAGTTTTGGGGGTTTTTTTTACATAGAGATAATAATAATATTATTTATTATTATTACTATTATTATTATGATAACAAAAGTGATAACAAAAACGAGGCTGTAATCTCAAATTACAGGTTCAGAAAATATTTCTGCATGTCATGACGAATAATGACTTAATGCACCATCGTGAGAAAGATTCACCCTTTGTCCCAATAACGCCGTATCCCTCTGTGATCTCTGACCAAGTTTCACTCTCCGTGTCTGCCATCACACACACACACACCCATGAATACACAAACCATTTACAGCCCAATTCCTTCCAGGTAAAGTCCAGGGGCCTCTGGTTGGTTAGGCATGAGATGCGTCCCTGTGGCTATGTGCTCTCCAGACACGTAGTAAGCGGCTCTTAGACGAGTAGCGCTATGGCGACCAGCAAACCAGTGAAATCTGGCAGCCTCTAAGGAAACAATGACAATAGCCTACGCAAGTCCCACAGAATAGATGCAGAGCTGCACCTGGCACGGTGACAGATCACTTTCACTCACAAGCTCCCAAAAGACAAAGTTAGGACACTTTTGTCCCGCCGTAACAAACTGGTTTGTGAAGAGACAGAGCTAGAACGCCTACATTAAGGAACTGGATGCAAAGCGACTGTTGTGTTCAGTGAACTAGCTGACAGGCTTACGTTTGAATGAACTGTTGTTTTAAAGCCGGAGCAAAGATTAGCGCTACGCTCGCACACAAAAACACCATGGCATTTCCACGACGCATTCACCCTGGATAAAATATGTGCAACAGGGAGAAACAGAGATAACCTTTTGTTCCTCAAAAACTTAATCTGAAATACTAAACCTTACCAAGTCAAAAACATGCTGACTGAACTCATCTGTCAGCCATGGCCTAGTGCTCAAAGATCTAGGCTGCTAACTACAAAGTCATAAGTTCACACCCCGGGATGAGAGTGAGCCATAAACTACCACCATTATAACCTCGACCCACTAAACCCAAGATTACTCAAGGGTAGATTGTCCTTGTAGCAAGTAGCTATATATATTTCTCAATTCTGACATCACAATTCTTTTGTTTGTTTATTTATTAATTTTTGTGATAACAAAATGTAACAATTTTTTATTTATTTATGACAGCTTTTTGTTCTGAGATTTGTTTGAAACAAAGTTTGATTTGTGAGATATAAATTTATAAATATAAACTAAAATTATATTAAATGCAGTTATTGAACTTTAGCTTTTGTTAAACAGGACTTTATTTATACAGGACTATAAATTATATTTTAACGTCACTTCTAACAAAACTTATGTCATGTAATTAGAAACATTTGTAAATATAATTTGTAAAGAAATTTAAAAATTAAAAAAATTAACTTTAAATGTGTCGTCATGTTAGTCAAGATCAAAATACTTAAATTAAAAAAAATATTTAAATGTACTTTTCATTTGAAAAGATCATTGTTAAGTGCAAGTACACTTGATTGTGTGTTAGCTATGAACATTTCTCTTTCAATTGCACTTAAGTTTTATTTCAGTAACTTTATCTGCAAGTCCTTTTTTTTTTTTTTTTTTTACAGTTAAGCCGTGCTTTTTCACAAAATAAGTTTCTTGGTTGACAAATGCACAACAAAAATAAATTATGCATCATTTAATGATTGGGAATGTGCTTTTTGTAGCTAATGCTCTAAATGCATAGTACTTCAATTTACTAAACCATAAATGTTTTAAGAGCCTAACAAACTTGGTCTAGAGAGAAATACAAGGTAGTGCTGTCAAACTATTAATCAACCAACAATGAATTAACCATTTGACAGCACTAACATGAGGTTAGTCTTTAACAGCGTGGTTAACTGTCTGCATCCAGACGAACTGAAGCATGCTATAACTGGAGAGGAAGTACACTATTTAAACTCTTAGCACCGCGCGCTTAAACAGCAAAAAGCATGGCCGACTGTGCTGGTTTAACTTAGTTATTGTTGTTTTGGACCAGTCTGAGAAGGTTTGAGTCATCAAGTCATTTGCCATGCTGATCTAGCCTAACTTTGTTTTAAAAGTTAGCTCGACGGCTACGTCGCACAGACTGTCCGGGGCTGCTAATAGCACTCTTGAGACCCTGGTGAATGTCTTCATGCCCTGCTGTCTGCGCTGAGTTACCTTGACCGAGTCCACGGGGTACATGACTGTGTGCTCCAGCACTCCGGCCACGGCGCCCGCTGTCATGTGCGTGCCCAGGGACGCGTGAGCCGGCAAACTCTCGTAATCCTCGTCGCCCTCCGACGATCCGCCGTCGCTTTTCACCTCCGACATCTCCAGACTCGCCAGGACCGCGTCGGTGCGCAACTCCATGCGTGAAGGGCGGCGCTGGGAAGGCTCAAACGCACGGGTGATGCGCGGAGATGTGAAACGGCAGCACGGTCCCGCACATTACTACCTCTACACTACCACTGAAAGCGTCATCTCAGCGGCGCCGCGACGTCACTGTGACGCTGCGGCCCCGCGCCAGCCGATGAGAGCGGTGAAGTATGAAGCGAAGGCGGAGCTCAAAACTGATGTAACATTTAAAAAGTACAGTGATGTGGGAAAAAGTCTGTCGAGTTTTTATGGTGACACTTCTTGAGTGGTTTTAACTATTTTTAATTCGGCATAGAGTAGGAGTAATTCTATTCTAGTCAGTTTCGTTAATTCGAACAGCTTGTTTCATGATTTATAACTTCATTGATTTATAACTGAAGAGCGGCACATAATTACAGAAGTACAGACATATGATTAGTTATGAAATGAATAAATAAATTAGTTATATACAGGGTTACTTTTAATAATACTCATGCTTTTTCGATTAAATGTGACCTGTTCTGGCCCAACGAGTCCCAATGAGCAAATAAAATAAAGAAAATTCGTTTTATTTTCACATTCTCCACTAAAAAGTTTTATTTATTTATTTATCTGCATAGATTAGGAGTTTATTATTATGCAAAGTTCTACTCAGTTTCGTCTAATTAACCCTTTATGATTAGATTCCGGCCTGATTTGCATTTTTTTGACACGTACGATTCAATTTAGCAATTCGGTTCATTCGAGCGGCTTGTTTAACTTGTTGAAAATTTGAGTCATTACTCAAAAGTGTTCGAAAAGTGCCTGAACAGTATTTGTTTTGAAATAAATGTTAGTTTTAGGTCTACAACTACTTTTAATAATACGATTGTTTTTTCGTTCAATGCTAGTTGTAGGCTATTTGATGAATGTGCTCCAGTTTAATTGTTTTAGCATGTTTACGAACAAAATGTCTGTTTATATGTATATATATATGGTTCCGACAAAGAAAAACTCAGAAACATCTCACAAATGATCTAGCATCGTGCGAATCCTTAAAAAGAGCCGACTCAACAGAATGATTCACTCGCGAGTCGGATTCGATTCACGTCTGCTATTCTGCATCTGTTATTCTAATCCACACATGCTATCTGTAGATTTGCTCAGATCCATCTGTGAGAGTGTGATAGTTTAGGTGTGTCTTTCTCAGAATGGATCTGAAGTTCAACAGTCTTCACTTTATCATCTGCTCACTTTGCGACTACAAATGATACTGAGAATCAGGTTTTGACCAGATGTCCCTAACTTACTCCACCTATCATGCACGCACAAAACATTTTGAGCTCTTCTATTGAGAATGAGTTTGTGGATGAAAGAAAGGACGGAAGTAATGTATTTTAACAAAACAAGCTAAAAAGTGCAATCTTAATGTTTTCACACTTTACAATTAAATGAAAAAAAAAGTATTTTACATTTAAATTAAATTAAATTAGTTGAACTTAGAGTTTATATGTATATATATATTAAGGCTACATGTAGGCCTAATTTCAATTCTGTTGAGTTATTTAAATCAAGTATGTTAGTCAGCACATACTAAGATTAACAACACTTAAAAGAGTACTTAAGTGTATTAAAAACATACTGCCATTAAAGTAAATTGTACGTTAGTGGCCTTTACTTTGTTAATATTATATTCTGTGCAAGTACTGTTTTTTTAAATATATATATATATATTTTTTTTTTAAGATACACAGTAAGCATGCATTCAATACCATTTAGTGCCGAATGATTAGAAGCACAGCTTCCAGTATCAAAAAGTTAAATAACATTTTTGAGCGTCACACACATAACTTCTACCATGGCATGATCCCATGTGAGCAGATCATGTGATGCCTGTGAGAGAAAACATGAATCAAACAAGCAGGGCATTTGAGCTTTTAGACGGCGTATCAAACCAGTTTCACAGAACAAACTCGTGGATGACTTGCGTGTGGTTGGATATGGTGACTTATACAACACAACACACAAGGACTATACAACCTTTGATTTTTGATGCTGACTTTTGGTTTGGTTGGAAATTCCTGATATAGCCTATAAAGCCTATAAAGAAATGTTGGTAAAACTTAACCAAAAAAGTAGTTAATGTATTAACTAACATGAACAAACAAATACATTGATTACAGTATTTATTCATCTTTGTTAATGTTAGTTCATAAAAATACAACTATTCATAGTTCATGTTAGTGCATTAATTAATGTTAATAAACACAGCTTGTGATCTTAATAATGCATTAGCAAATGCTGAAATTAGCATTAACTACGATTAATAAATGCTGTAGATTATTTCATGTTAATAATGTTAACTAATATTGTAAAGTTATTGTAAAGTGTTACCGAAATGTTCTGATTATAGATGATTTGAGACTAATTTGGGATGAATTAAATCTGAAAGATGGGTTAATTCCACAACTATACAACTCCATTACACAATTTAAACAAGAATAAAATAGTACATGTAGTCAGTGTGTGAATCTCTTCATTACCTTCCCTTGTGAAAAATAAAGATATGTACTTATTACAAAAATATGAACTTTGTCCTGTTTTCAGCTCCTTGAATGCATGTTATTCGCAAATAAATTATTTTAGGACTTAATCACATCTTAAACTTCATTTTAACTGTAATATTACATTTTATTAAACGTATTGAATAACACTCTACGCAGTTAAAATGATCAAGTACTTGTGTTTTAGTATGTTAGTCAACACATCAATATAAGCACTCTTAAAGCATGACAGCAGATGAATAAAACAATGATTAATCATCTTTAAAGTAAAACTGCTATCATTGCACTTTTTAAAAGTGTTTAAGAATCATAGTCATGAAAATGCACTTAAAGGTGCCATAGAATGCATTGAGAGAATATTTTAAATAGTTGTCTGATATGTACATAGAAGGTATGTAGCTT
>JAUCMS010000145.1:17936059-17948151 GCA_032357445.1 Enteromius radiatus | reverse complement strand
CTCTGATTGGCTGTTTCTCAGCGTTGCTCATTTCAGTAGCACGGGTATATGCAAATGTGGTGAGCGTAACTATTACGTATATTACTATTACACCTTTAAGTGGTTTTTAATTAATTAATTGTAAATTAATTATTTCTCTCTCTCTCTCTCTCTCTATATACACACTATATTATTATCTTTTTTTATATATATATATATAAATCACGATTTGAAGAACACATTCTTGTCACGAGGGTCTTAGTTTCATTCTCTGGTCGTGTACAATGAGAACAAACTGTTATATTTAAATACCTATTGTAAGCTTAAAGTCATAAAGTCATTTAAATATAGCTATGCAAAGTTAACCTTTTACTAATAATATAGAGCAATATTGTGTTAGTGGTTGATTTTTATTCAGTAGCTACTTTTTGTTATGAAGGTGACATCACAAAGCAGTCTAAATCATGCCTTCCTCTCAAACCTTTTAGCTCTTAAAAATGACACCCCTCAAATAGACCAAATAACACATCATTTATAAATAACGATATTTTCCAGGATCTTCTGATTTATGATGTCACATCATCGTGGTTTGGGCATTACTAATTGGAAACTACATTTCTTAAAATATACGTTTTTGTACATGTTCCTGCTGCGTATGGTAAAATTAAATGTCTTTAAAGTCACTTTTTACTAAATTATACACTTTTTTTTAATGACCACAAACTTATAAATAACAGTGTAATCTAACATTTTATGCTCTTCAGAGATCTGTTGTTTTTTGTTTCTTTCAGCAGCAGTGTCCTGTTCCCAGGATGAAACAGGATCCGGAGCACTCACATTCCCACTGACTCCAGACATAAATACACTTCGTTTCTGCAGGATATTGCTTAATATATAAAACGCAGTGACCTGATGATACTTGATTTTTATTCAACATTTAAAATGTTACAAAAGATTCCGTTTTGAATAAATCCCGCTCTTTTGAACGTGCTACTCATCAACGAATTCTGAATAAAATTCTATATTAATAATAATAATAATGCTTCTTGTGCAGCAAACCAGCATATCAGAATGATTTCTGAAGGATCATGTGACACCGAAGACTGCAGTGAAATGCAGCTTTACATCACAGAAAGAAAATACGTTTTAAAATGTATAAATTGTAATATTCCACCATATTTTTAAACAAACAAATGTTGTCTGTGAGCAAAAAAAAATAAAAGCAAAAAAAAAAACATTTTTTGTCAAATGCATTAATCTTAAAAATCTTTGCTTTATGTGTATTGACAAAAATCATTATAAATTGACTGTATACATCCACAATATCAGAAACCATGCCCATAAAAAAAAACGTTTGGGATTAATGAAATGCAAGGCAAATATATCTATTTTATATCATCCAGGTTACTTGTGCTGCTTGTTGCCATCACATGGGCTGCTAAATTATATGCACAGAGTTTTCAGTAAAACCAGAACAACAAGCAGTGTCATTTAAATATTATTTATTGTAGTATTTAGTCATGCTTTTAATTTATTTCTCTGTAATTTCACATGCTTTTGTCGTTTCGGTTAGTTATATTAAGTTAATGTATATTTCCCATTCACTTCTTGTACTTTTTTGTTTTATTAATTTTAGTACTTCAGCATGGGTACAATTAAAAAAACATCTAGAATACCCACCCCTAACATTCAATGACACAAACACGGTGTTCAGAAAACTTACTAAATTGATGCGAAATCACCACCAACAGTTGACCATGAGTTATCATTTTTTATGAATAAAAACATGGCTATGACAGTTTTTTTGTTTGATTTAACAGGCTGTACCGACTTAAAGTTCCTACAACATGTTTTTTTCTTGCAAGAACTAATCTAATGTTTCCATATAGTTGCCTCAGACAGCTGAAGACCACATGGTCGGCCGTTTAAAGTCTTCTCAGGTTTGTTTTGTAACACAAGCACGAACAAACAAGGGTCAGCCACACTTTACAGCTCTGAGACAAGTGAAAACGAGAAGGGTTTAACCTCTCCGTCCAGAGGACATCGTAAATAAACCACTGAAACAAAGTCCTCTTGATGGCGAAGAACTCAACACGCCGGTCTAGTCTCTCTTTCAGGAGACGTCTGTGGATTTTTCGCTTTAGGAGGGGGGGGCAAAAAAAAGGACACCACACACTTTTAATTCTTCATTTCTCTTTATCTTTGACAACAGCAATATTAAAGGAACTGATGTTTTGCGTGCAAACGGTTTGTGAGAATATGGTACCTGTGCTTGACAAACACCAACATTATACAGCAGTGACTGACTCTCCAAAGAGAGCAGAAAAACAAGTCATTTTGCACTGAAATACATGGACCTACACATTCAATCAGGGCAGTCAACAAATTCAATCCCAAACCATTTGTCACCGGCATCCTGCCATAATACATCCTAAATAAGCCACAAAAACATACAAGTTGTTGGTGCCCCATTCATATCCACAGTATGGAGAGGAAAAAGAAACTATTATAGACATCAGTGGGTACCAGCAAACACATTTATCAAAATATATTTTTGTTTTGTGGAGAAAAAGAAAGAAATGACAGGATTTTCATTGTTTTATTTTTATGTGAACTGTCTCTTTAAGTGATGGTTCTCATCATTATGTTGTTCCAAACCCATCAGATTTTCTTTCTATGAAACACAAAAGTGAATTTGGGAAAAAAATAAAGTGAATAAGACTGTCAAATGATAATAAAAAAAAACCACTACAGAAGTGTCATTAAACTGCCCATTCAACTTATTATATACTATACTCATTGTTACTCACACAAAGCTATAGTGACTAATACATTCAACTGAATGTTTCAAGTCAAACTGATGTGGCTGTATGGGTTTGGAAGAACATGACTATTTATTTTTGGATGTAATAGTAAATTGCAAGCTGGAAATCTGACGTGCAAAGAAGTGATTTTCAACCCCAAATATATTGCACTGATTCTCATCATAGAGCTCTAGAGTTTAAAAACAACATTTACAGCTCCCCCCCGATGTGAAGGCATAGAAATGATAGGTGATGGCATAAAACAAAGAAAAGAAAAGAAAAAGGTGCGCATACACACACACACACACGTTCACAATCCTACATACACTCAGTCACAGACAAGCAATAAGCTGTACCAATGATACTCCGTAACACTGTAATATTCACCATCGAAACCATCCACCTTTAACAAGAAAAAAAAATACAAAATAAGAACCGCTTTTACTTTCTCTCTCGCAAAATTACTCCCTGGAGTGCTGTAATGTAGTTAGAAAAAAGGGAACAAATAATTTTTGAGATTTGCCACATATTTGTATTTTAAAGGGATTTCGCTTTCAGGCCAACTTCAGTGTCCAAAAAATCCCAAGACATGAGTTTCTATTGCATTAAACACAAAGAGGAAAAAAAAAAAGGTTTTGGTGGAAAAAACACACTTAATATCCATTATTTAAAATGATTCTCACTCTGTTTTTCTTTGGCACAACCAAAACATTTAATAAATGTTCAATTATGCGTACAGTTTCGAGCCGAGGCAGCAGAACCTAGATTACGGACACATGTATAAACCATACTCCAGTCACATGTCCTCTTTCACATTGAAAATCAAAAGGCAGCCTCAGCATCCCTCAGACAATTAATAAATAAACATCACAGCTGATCAAGAGGTCCTTCCCTAAGCTGCAGTCCTCACATTACACCAAAGCTCACGTACAATCCCTTATCCATTCAGAGAAAATGCAAAACTGGCCAGTGAGAGGCTGACGCCATGATTGTAGGAGAAAGACTGGATGGGATGCAAAACCAGATCACTGGAGAGGAGCGTCTCCTCCGGCGATTGGCCGGTTGTTTGATTGACAAGGTCCAGGTCCTATAGGGTAACAGGGAGGTCTGGTGAACCCAGGCCCTCCTCCAGCCACTGGACGGAAGCAGAGGCACCGCGCAGGAGTGTGGAGCGGTGGTGTATGCGTCTCAGACGGAGCAGGTATAGGAGGATGGACAAAACCACCACCAGAAAACAGGCCAGGAACAGATAGTGGTTGTTCATGAAGGAGAAGCTGCGATGCCAGTGAGAGTGAGAGCCCTTCAGACTCTCCTGCTGGATGTCTCTGACCAACCAAAACACCAGAAAACACATGACAAATGTGTACAAAATAATGTGATTTTTTTTTATTGTTAATATGGTTAGTAATATTAAGTTTGCTAGGATGGTACAGTAACTATAATCTTTATGGCTTTATAAAATAAAATAAAATGTGCTGTAAATTCCAACTAAATATTATTAAAGCATCACAAACCCAATATTACATATCTGTCTGTGAGAAACTGAGCTCATATCAGCAAAATGCCCCTTCTGGTAAAAGAGAGTTAAAAGGTGTTATAAATGATTAAACTCTAATGCTATTATAGGGGAAAAAATATATATATTTTTGAACTTTGGAATAAAACCTGTTCAACACTATTCAAGGAGGCTGCATTTTTTAAATACAGTGTGAAAAAATGTAATTACTTAAATGTAATTTATTTCTGTGATGAAACGCTGAATTTTCAGCATCAATGCTCCAGTCAGTGTCACATGATCCTTCAGAAATCATAATATATTCTGATTTGCTGAATAAACATTTTTTTTATTATCATCAACGTTAAAAACACCATTTTATATTGCTGCGGAAAGGACTATACACCTTTTTTCCAGGATCTTTTGGTGAATTTAAAGCTTTGAAATATATATATATATATATATAGATATAGATATAATAAATATAAAAATATAATTGTATAACTAAAAATATAATATATAATATAACTGTTTTATGAACTTAATGCTTTCTTAATCCTTGATTAATAAAAATGTATACTTTTACAGTTCAGTAGCTAAAATATTGGGGGAAAATAATAATAATAAATAATAATAATAATAAAATTACTTTTTAAAAGAAAAGAAGTTGGTATGCATATGTATGTACCTTAGAGGTAGAAAACGTGTGCGGTACAAAATGGCTCCTAGTGTCCACTGCACTTCTTTGTCGTACACCAGCAGGGCCGTCCTGAGATTCTCGTAGGCCGCTGGAAATGCAAAACCTGAGTGGAGCACCTCATACATCCACGCAGACTTAAAGCACTGATACCTGCAGGAGAAGAGGAGCAGGCCATTCATTCGTTTCTCCAAACTGATCACTGACACTATGTTATGTACAAACTCAATGTATTATTTTCTATTAATACACCTTTGTACTGAAAAGAAAATGTATTTTAAACTTACTTCAGTCTATGTTGATCAGCATGCGAGGCGTAAAGTCCTCGATCAAACCGTTCTTTCAAAGTCTTCCACTGGGTGGCACAGTAACTCTGAAATTAAAAGGATACGGTCCGGTAAAACAAATGTGATGAGAATTTTATAAGCACTTTTGTAGGCTGGAAACACCAAAAGGTGGGACAAAAATGATTATATACTAGAGGTTATTATATACTGGAACTATGCTTGATGTAACAAAAATCAAATTTTCATTTATGCATCACAAAAAGAGCAATTTAGAAGAACGTTCACGCTGCTCTCATTCATACGACAGAAGTGACCTCTCTTTTTTGGCGCTTGACCACCACCGCAAGCTTTGATTCTATTGAAAAAGAGCAATATAAACATTAATGTAAAATGTCCGAGCACCTTAGCAGCGTTGGAGTATTTGGTGGAGTTGTAGTCTCCTCCCATGCGCAGTACATCCTCAGTACAGTAGTAGAACTCAGAGAAGCCGTAAAACTGGCTGTTGGTGAAGTCGATGGGCGGCTGGTAGACTCCATTCAGAGATGTGTTGGTGTCGTTGGTGTGGTTGAGGAACGGCTGGAGCAGCAGACGGCAGCGGTCGAAGTCTCCGGTGCCTCTCAGGTGAACTCTCTGGTCCTGAGGACCAACCTCATCCTGGAGGTCAGCTGGCAGACAGGGGTCGAGGATGGGGGAGTCTGCGCTCTCTCCCTGACGCTGACCCAGCAGCCTAGAGATGGTAGAGACAATATATGTTGACAATATATTCACAATGCAAGAAACATTTACATCATTATTAGCGATGGCACCTATTGTATCCGTTGGCGTTATTATTATTCTCCTTCTACTTCTTCCTCCTCCTCTTCCGCAGCAAGTCTATGGCAGGCCTTAGAACCGCTTGCGGGAAAGTTGTATATTTTTGCACACTGATAGAGGACAGTACTAACATTAACCACAGCAAGTTTGGACTCTAACTCTCTAGCGCCACCACTTGTCCAAACTTTCAAAAGCCACACAACACATTTTTTTTCCTCTGAATCCTTGGCTTATGCGGAGTCGAATGAACTCCAAATTTTAAAAATCATAAGGTTTAGTTTTTTCGCTATTCTCAATTGTTTGTAAAACCTACTTTTTCAGACACGTTCTAGGCCGTTGCACCACGAAATTGTCACGAAAATTGATCCAGATAATCTTCTGACCATGCTGGCAAAAAGTTATGGACTTCAAGTCAGTTCGTGCAACCGTTCTTGAACAACACGCAAAAGAATTTGACAAAAAGCTCGCAAAAATCAACGTGAGGCTATATCTCGTAGCGGTTTGGCGTATTGACACCAAACTTGGTGTGTTATAACAAAAATGGCTTGAGGCTACCTGCAGTGTTTTTTCGGCACAGTGCCCCCTAGTGGTCAGGAGACATTAAAAATGGCTATTTCTGCAAATAACGTCTGAAAGGTTTGTCCAAAAGAGATATATAATATCTAATTTTCCCATGTCAGCCTTTTTGGGCGTCATTTTGGTTCTAAATTGATGCATCTTAAGAATGCATTAGCGTATCGTTTCAAAAATAATTACAAAAATTTTCAGCACTATGCCCTACGCCACCTAATGGTAAAAATGTAACACTCACATGGCTATAACTTTGGGTTTGTTCGATTTGTGCAGCGTTGCATTTTAGCGTTTAAAAAACATTTGCCGATATCTTAGAAACTGTTACTCCAATCGACACGAAACCACAGTAGGAAATTCGGAAACATAGCGTGCTGGCTAAACGCTAACAACCAATTTCCAAAATAATGATAGTAAGTGGCACAAAACTGCAAACAAAGTCGGAAGTCAGTCATTTTTTCTTTTCTTTTGAACAAAAAATCCCTGTACCTCCAAAATAAAATGAGATATTTTCACCAAATTTGAGACACATATGTATGGGCACACTCTAATTACATGTGCAAAATTTGGTGGGATTGCACCACTTAGTGGTGCTATAATTGAATAAAACATGAAATTGCCATTGACTACAAAACAATATAAAATGCTATATTTTAACAGTGCATTGGTGTATCATTATGAAACTGTGTGTACCAGAAAGTACTCAAAAAGTTGAGACAGTGCCTACTTGTGGTCAAAAGAGATAAGCCATTTTATCCCATTATTAGAGGCTGAATTTATGATTTTTTTTGTTGCATTTGGTCTGATGCTCCGTGTCATGCTTAGCTCCTGATTTTGCTGCTGGAGTGCTTGGCCCCGTAATTGCTGCTTGCAGCTATATTTATTTTTATTTTTATTAATGCTAAAAAGTTTTGATGCTTCATATTTTTGTAAACTGTTATATATTTTATTCTTTAATTAGGAGAATAACATTTATGCAATATATTTTGCTTGTTTTTGTAAAATTCTATATGGTTTATGAAAATCTGAATGAAAATATACATTTATACACAAAACTCCAAACTTTTGAACAGTAGTGTACATTGTCCTAGCTCACGTTCAAAAAATATTTGATCTTACTTGTTTTGGATTTGTGTGGTGCTGATGAGGTTTTCCTCATATCTCTGGCGGGCTGCATTTCCACCAAAGCCCAAAAATGTTGAGACGTAAACACGGTACACGTGTTCTGTTCTGTGAGCATCACAGCCCAGGTTAAACTCCGCCAGCAAATTCTTGGCTATCTCTTCCTGGTAGCACACAGCAAAACACAGACAGAAATATAAGACTGCTGTGGAAAACAGAGGTTCAACATTTGGAACATCTTCTAAAAATGCAGATCAACAGATCTACTCTGAAGAGCACTTGAATCGCATGTTTCTTTAAACACAGAGGCAGCAAAGCAAGTGAAGTGAGAAGCGGCATCATATTTGTACAATGACATTTAAAGGAATGTTGGGGGTTCAGAACAAGTTGAGCTCTATCAAAAGCATGTGTGGCATGTTGGTGATGACTCATCGCTCAGTAAAAATTAACAAATAGAGAAAATCTGAAGGTGAGACAATTGAGCTCAACATGTGTTGATCAAGAACATTCCTTTAATAGCTCACAAGCTCTCATACAGATACAGAAAAATCCTAAAGAACAGAATTAAACCACTTAGACTATGTTTGATTTGCATTCTGTCAGATTAGAGACCACTAGGATTTGAGCTGAGGAGTTTTCCTCTAAAACATACAGAATTAAGTTAGTTATTATATTCTGAAAAAAAAAAAAAAAACACACACACAAAAGAAACACCCCAAACTTTGCACGCACACACACACACACACACACACACACACACATCAAATTCATGGATTGCTAATATTAGATTATGAAACTCTCCCTAAATTACTGTTATTCAACTAAATTATCACAATTGTTTAAAGGGGCCATATAATTCAAAGAAGTAAATAAACCGAATTATTTGAATAAGACTGTCCAACTTAGTCAGAATGTCTGTATGAGACTGTATGAATTGGTCTGAATAAGACTGAAGCGCTTGGATTGCATACCCTGAATAAATGAGTCAGAATACCATCATACATATTAGTCTAAATACAATTTACAAATTAGTCTGAATGAAACTATATTAATTAATCTGAATTAGCCTAAATGGGACTGTACAAATTAATCAGAATGAGATTGTAACGAGAGTAATGAGAGAGTAAGAGTGTGTTTTTGGTATAAGAAAACTTCACTGATATTGTAAGTGGACTTTGGTCCCCTTTAAAACATTAACTGTTGAAGAGCGATTAGTATTGTTCTCAGAGCTTAAGCGCCATGCTGCTATACATCATGCAGCAGGCTTATCTCAGTCCAAGGCATCAGTTCAGCAAATTCACCATGGCCTTGTACTGCACTGGGCCAAGGACCACAGAGTACCAGGAGAACAAGAATGAGAGAATGAGAACGACAAAGCCAAACTTTCAGCTTTCAAAAATACGGGAAATTTTCATAGATAATAACCTGTTGTGGAGAAGCAAAGCTTACAGTTTTGGGCACTTCGTATGCGATCTGAGTGGAGACGCCACCCATGTCCAATACGCCAGCCGTACGCTTGCGCACCAGCGTCTCCTGCTGGTCACTCCCAGGAACCTGCACCTCCACCACTGCCTCATGTTCTGAGACAGAAGAGTACAGAGGATATAAGAAAAGAGAGCAATTCAAGTGTACATGAAAAGCTACCTTTGTAGGGGCTGTATGTTTGGCACAAAATGGCACAATGTCACATACCATCCTCAACATGATTGAATCGTCCCAAAACAAAGTTGATGCCTATCCATGCATATACTCCTGCAAAAACAAACAAACAAGTCCACTGAATTCATATTTACACTCAAAAAATGATCATTAAATTCATCCAAAGTGACAGTAAAAATACTTATCCTACAAAATGTTTTTTTTTAGTTTTAAACTTATGCTGAAAAAAATGCATCAGTAATTTAATAAAACTATTAAGCAGCACAATGGTTTTCAATGATAATAACTGAAGTAATAATGCTGAAATATCATCTTTGAATCACAGAAATTACCTTCATTTTAAATATATTACCATAGGAAAAAAAATCATAACACTATTACAGTTTTTATTGCATTTGTGATCAAATAAGTTCAGCATTGATAACTTGGTTTTTTTTTTCTTACTGACTCCAAACTGTTTGAACTGTAATGTGAATTTGTGCAACATATAATGAAACCCTGCATTTCTGAGCTGATGATTCTAGAGGTGGTCCAGAAGTGAGTCTTACCTTCCTGTTTGCCTGAGATAACTTCCACATGGGAGTCGGAGAACAGGAAGTTGAAGTTTACAGGAATGTCAGTCCGCAAATCCTCCAGCAGGGCCTCCTGTTGGCTGCAAACGAACACAATGTTTGTCCCACAGCGTGCAGCCAATATAAGGTGTGCATTTGCGTATGTGTGTGATTAAACACCTTTCAGGCAGGACTCTCATGCCTGCGGTGCACAGGATGTAGAGAGGCGTTTCCTGGTGCTTGTTCTTAGGGATGTGCTGAGCAGCAAAGCTCAGCAGAGGGCTGATGTAGTCGCTGGCCTTGTCTGGTGTGGATGCGTACTCTGAAATACCTGAACACACAGAAACTAGTGTTACTTGTACGGCTGACTGACACAAATTTCATGATTCATGATTTGATTCAGTTCGATATGCCAATTCATTTGGATTTATATGGCTTAAATTGCTTTAATGTTTATAATAATAATAATAATAATAATTCTATAATGATAAATCAGTTTTACTCCAACTCATTTTTGAAAAATAAACATTTCAATAGTGGCTGTCATAAAAACAACAAATTTCTTCAATTTTGTTTTAATGTATTGCTTTCATTTACAGCATTTATTTTTTCATAAAATGACAACAATAGCTAAATAAAAAACATGTCATGTCTTGCTATTTTTTGCTAACTGTCATCTTCTGGAAAAATGCTCTAAATGACAATATTTTATCTGATATTTATCTGAAGAAATGCTGTCAGACATTTACAGAATTAAACAAATATTAAAGTTTTACTCAAAACCATCAAAGTAGATCCAAAGAAAGTGAGAACTTTTTAAGTGGTCTCAATTTATGCAATAGCTGTACATTAAATACGACATCACTTAAATGAAAGTGATAAGTTAAAATATAATGAATCTAAAATGTAGTGCATATATTGATCAAAATGCTTCTCTAAAGATTGTTCAATGGCTTTCCTCTGGTTATTGTAGAATTAAACTACATTAAACAATCTGTCATGCCACATTAAACAGCATCAAAACAATATTTGAAAATATATGTCAGAATTGGAAAGCTGAGACGTTGCTTTAAATTAAAAGCAACAAAGCTCATGTGAATACTGGACGGGAGGTGCATTATAAATAACGCTTAGTAACGCATGGTTGGTTCATGCATTAACAGAAAACAGCATAGGCAAAAATACTGAATCTTTGAATTCAGAATGCATTATTCAAAACAAGAATGGATTAGATAGATTAGAAATCAACATGTAATATTGTTTATGATAAGAGACTAAAAAAACTTGACCTTATTTCAGTTGTTTGTATTTCAAACTGCAGTACATGCATTAATGTTTGCGGTTGCCAGATTTAAAAAAAAAAGCTCAAATTCCCCAATTACAGCCTTTATGTTAAACAGACTGTATTTTTCTCAAATGTTTGCTATATGCAATCTGACAACCACTCGCATGTCCTCTCTCAGAGGTGTCATGATCTGAAAACATCAATATATAGTACTGTACAAGTAAGCTGGAGTTCAGCGATCTTCATTTGAGGTATTCTGTTTAATGAAAGTGTCATCTAACCAGTCTGTGCTCTGTTATGGATCTCTACTTTATTGTTTGCAGATGTGGTTTCCTGACTGTAACCTTACTTATGCAACCTCTGTGTGGCAATCAGTCTCGTTTTCCCCACTAAGACTAGGGCTAAATTAAAAATAGCTCTTTACACGCTGAGTCCGTAATTCTCATCTGAAATTTTTGCAAACGAAAAAAATAAATGCAACCTTACGTTGTGTCAGTCACGTTTATACACCGCTTCCGAAAGTTTCATCCATCATAAAAAAAATTTAGATTAGGTTCAGTTTTCTGCATTTTCGAATCTATATCAAGCATTTTGATAGGAAAGGATGAAGCATGCAAAAAAAAGAAAAAAAAAGAAAAGAAACATACTAAAATGTCTGACCTTAATAAATACCCACACTTAGGGTTGTAACGGTATGAGATTCTCACGGTATGATAATCGTCTCAGAAAATATCACGGTTTCACGGTATACCGTATAAAACTATCATTAATATTATAATCTTCAGCTACAATGACCCTTAAATGAATAAAATGAGATATGGTTTTTGGTT
>JAUCMS010000145.1:17842422-17858005 GCA_032357445.1 Enteromius radiatus | reverse complement strand
TTATGTCCATGTACTCAACTCTTATTATTCAACCATGCCAAGCTCAATTCAGTTTTACATTCTAGGGCACCTTTAAGATTAGTTTTTGGTCCTTTAGTAAACTATACAATACGTCCACAGTCAGTACTGTAAGCAACTTTATTAATTAAATATGCTTTATACACATTATTTTAAACATTATGCACTTTTTTCAAAGATAGTCTTGTTATTTGTTTACCCCACTAACTAAAATTACGCCTTTTAGATTTGAATATAATTCAATGTTTATCATGATATTTAAGTAGGAAATTCTAGTTTAGTTTTCAGTCGTTTTGACAGCCCTTCTTGTACCCTAACCTTCAATACCAGCTCATTTCAGACAGCTACGGTCAATTTTGTTTTGCTGCAGATGTGTTGATGTAAACAGAATTTCTCCATTTTCAGAGACTCCACCTAAAGTTTCATGCAGACGGTTGTGTAATAACTTTCTTTTTAAAAGTGCTGGGCGATAGTTTACTGTGCCAACCCAGCCCTGCCAGCCCAGTAAATTAGAGGGCAGAGAATTCCTCTTCTCTCCAAACTCTCAACACAAACTTCCACCGGAAGAACACCCACAGCAAAGCACGTCTTTTCTCCTTCATCCATTTGCTTCCTTTCATTTTCAAACAACGGAGCGTCTCGCTATAAAGCAGCCACTTCGAGATCACCACAACAAACCAACGCGGGTGTTTGTGACCGTATGCAACACACAAACTCTGACACAAATCACGGCGCTGTGACTCAAACACACATAAACAAGCTTACTGGCTTTGAATAATGCAACTCAAACCGTCAATGCCATGTCCCTTTATGGAAATGCCACTGATGCTTTGCAATATACTCTAACTTCACTGCAAACCAGACGAACTGATGACCTGTCTGGAGCAGCTAACGGTAAAAATCACTGGTCAGATCCTAAGGGACGAGCAGCCATAATGATTTCCCCTCTAATTTAAGTAATTGACGTAATTACGGACTTAACTACATTTTCACAAGGTCAGTTACAGTTCTTTATTATTTCAGAGGCTCGCTAGAACTAGCCAAAAACACAGCACTAAAACGGCTTTACTAGATGTTATTTGAAAAACATCATCTACCATGAGCTTTATGTTCTGTGAAAATTAGTTTTAGGATTACAGAAATGCATTTTAACAAAACAGTAGCTCTTCTTAAGCTACAATTACGAGCCTTTATTAGGAAACACATTTTCAGCAAGCGCTCCTAAACAAACTGCCTAAAGATAGTTCATATCTAATTGACTTGCTCACATTTCTGCACCGTCTTGCAACAAGTCTGCGCATGCAGTCGCCAGCCAGCATGTCGCCAATCACGAACCGTTCTGCTCCTCCATCGGGTTTTTCACACCAGTGAAAAGGTGGAAACTATCTGTGAATGTCTGCTTCTTTGACATGACAGAGAGTTTTTAAAGGCTGAACTGAAAGACGGGATGTCTGTAACTGTAGTACAGGTAAGTGGGTAAATATAAAAAGAGTATTGCAATATACAGAAAGTTCTAGACTGGAGTATGAAGAGGGGCTTACTTTACAGCATTCAAGAATGATGAATGATGCATGTACACACACACACATAATGCAAAATAACAACTGTATCTTCAATTCTTTTATTTCTTTAGCTGCCCAAACAAGGATATAAATGTGTCTTTTTCTGTCATTGAAAATGCTGAAACGCTTCCAGAATTTAATGCATCTCACGTTTTTTTTTGTTTTTTGTGTTTTTTTGTTATATGGATTACCCTTCTACCACAGTGCCATCCAAACTCATGCTTCAGTGCAGTTATGTTGTTTGTCCTTTACTGTGGGAAGATAAACAACTGCAAGAACAAACCTGCCTTTCACATCAAGATAACTTCAGACATTTATTTTGGCAATGGGAATCTGCGAAACCTCAAGATGGGCGGCCAATATTGCATGCACACGATAACAATAATTACAAATAAACAAAATAGTGGGGGCAATTTAAGCTATAGTAAATTGCCAGGTCCAATTTCTTAAGAGTAAAAATAAAATAGGCTACTAAAAAACGTTTTAGCTCAAACCAACTACACCTGAACAAACCAAAACACCTTATCCACAGAAGCCACTACGTGAAACAGGAAAGGTTTTATTTACCTGTATCTACAGGAGAGATACAATGTCTTAAGCTACTCTTGCTAAAGTTGCTGAGAAATTGTTTTTTGTTGTACTGTACTGGATGTCTTCAAATATGAGATGTTATTCGAGAGCGCGCGTGGCAGTAGAGGCACGCGCATCAACTTGATAAGATATGGAGTCATTGATGATGAAAGCTAATGAGATCACACAGCCTCATAAACATAAACCGTACAGAAAAAAACACACAAATTTAACATTTATCCTAAACAAACTACCCAGTCAAAATTACTTTCCATACATTTAAAATTTATTTTTAACAAGAAATGTATTTATTAATATATTAACCTCTTTTGGCTAAACGAGACAAATATAATAATAATAATAATAATAATAATAAAGGTGTAAAATAGCATCTGGACAATTATAGAAAATAAATAGTAAATACTAAAACTAAATAGGCAAGTATACGCGTTTCTGGAAACTTAATGTCATTAACTCTTCTCAAAAAGCGTATTTTTATAGCGAGCAAGCTTTTTTTTTTTTTTTTTTATAAAAACACTAGCTTACTAGTAAGTTAGCCTATTGTTCAAATTCCATAAAACACCAAAGCATTTGTATTTTATTACAGCTAGAGTCCATTTACAGGCGTTACTCACCTTTTACTTTGTGGATCAAATCCTCTCTGGAAAGAGTCAGTCCCAGATTAGATTCAGAAGTTCATAAAACACGGGCTCCCAAACAGTCACTGGACGTAACTCCACATTTCTTTCTCTGTCGTAGGCTTCTGGGTTTCCAATTAATCACTCGGCTGTTTTTCTTTGGTCTCGTCCGAGAATCGTTTGAAACGTGTGAATATATACTCAGCGGAGACGCGTGCTCGTCCTCGAGATGATTTCGTTAAGTAACATAACGTTGAAGACTCGCTTACAGAACCAACGAAGCGATTTCCGACCGAGCTCGGCTGCTTTTCTTCTGAAAATCCCACCCGTGAGGTTTTTGTTTGCACTCGTGCTGAAGGAAGGTAGAGGAAAAAAACTTTTACCTCAATCTCTACTTCGGTCGGCAGTCCCCTCAAAGTCTAAACTAAACAAAACATTCAAATGCGACTCGCGGTCCTCTGTATAAATTGTTGTAGCCTCCGGAAACTAAGTTTACTTTTGTATCTTTTTACTGGTCTGAAGACAGTCCGTGTCGTCGGCCTCCCCCAGTACTTCAGAGGATACGGCGAGATTCCGCACTCATGGATGGAGGAGTGTGAGCAGAAAGACCTGACTCCCCCTCCATCAGTAACACCTCAGGACTACCAAACAGCTTGCGCGGTGCATCATGGGATTGTAGTTTCTGTCACGCTAAACCCCTCTTAAAAACCCTCAAAAGAACGACATTGTACATTTGAATTATAGCTACAACACCATTGTATTATATTATATTATATTTGACCCTGGCCACAAAACCAAAAAAAATAAATATGTTTTTCATTGGTGTATGGTTAGGTTATGTTATGACAGTGTTTGGCTGAGATAAAACTTGAAAATCTGGAATCTGAGGGTGAAAAAAAATATATAAATCTAGAAAATCACCTTTAAAAGTTAAGTCCTTAGCAAAGCATATTACTAATTAAAAACATAAGTTTAAATATATTTATAGGAATTTATCTTAATGTAACATGATCTTTATTTAATATCCTACTGGTTTTTGGCAAAAAAGAAAAATAGCTCATTTTGACTCGTGCTATTGCTACAAATATACCCATGCAACTCGTGACTGGTTTTATGGTCAAGGGTTACATATTATATTGGAAAATTGAGTATACTGGTTAAATAAGAACAATAATGCTGACATTATGCACAAACTACTTATTTTACATATGATTGATAAGTCCTGTTTCTTCATCCTCCGAAGATAAAGCTGTTCCATCCATTCTTTGTTTTTGTGACAACCATGTCCACACACCCCTGACACAGGTTTGTGTTTGCGTAGTAAAGATGACCACAACAAAGTTAAGAGCTTGCAAATGTATTATCTCAACAGCAGCAGGAAAAGGTTCGGTCAAACTCCAGATAACATCTCCTGTGTCATTCAAACTCTAATTAGTTTGGAGGTGCTATAACATAGAAAACATCCGTGCATCCTTGAAGAGTTTGCTTAAGTAGCAGCACGGCCATTGTTGTCCTGGCCCTGTAATGAAGGGGGCCCCACTAAGGTCCTCTACGCTAAAGCCTACAGCTCAGGTTCTTTGCTCTGTGAATTTTTGCAATGGACCTGAGTAGCAGAGACACATTTGTCAAGTTACGTTAATATGATTATATGAAAACAAACATCTTAGAAAGTAAAAACAACAACAAAACAAGTCAAGTGTGATGCATTTCATTCGGAGAAACATCCAAACAGTTTCCTCTGAAATTCCAATTTGACCATTGTTTATTTGTTGTTCACAGTTGTAAGGTTTCCTCACAGGGCTTGAGGTGACAATTTTCTCTCTACTAAAACCTTTATTGACCCAATTTGCTCTCCAAACAACAGCAAAGTCCAAGAGGGAGACAGCAGACGCCTCAGAACCACTCATGTTCCAAAACGGCCTCCGGACTAATGTTTCCTTCTCTGATTTCTTGTCTTTTGACACGTTTTATTGAAACATCAGTTACTTTAACATTATTATTTTCACAGTGACAGAGAAATTACTATACATCCTAGTGCCCATTAGACCATCAAATGGTTCAGTCATCCCTAACTCCACTTATGAGACCAGATGCTGGTAAGACCCGAAGATACATTCTCTGAAATGAGGAAGTGTTCCTCTCAGCTTGTTTTCCACAATGGCAAAGTCTAGGAATAAATCTAACTAATTGTCTGTTAGCCCCCCTTGTTCTGGCGAGCAAGCAGGCAGCTGAATCTGAAAGGGTCCCATTGACCTACTAAAGGGGGCTTATCACCAAATACAGCAATGAATGGAGGTGGCAATGAGGTGTGAACCGACCTCAGTGAGACTAATGAGGGATAGACTGCAGGAAAGAAGTGGGGGAGGGTGCAGACAGACGCAGAGTGAAAGATGAAGAGTGAACATGTGGTCAAAAGCACAATATTTGGTTAACTCGTTGCATTGGTGCTACCCGAACGACATCTTTAATCATGCACCTTGGTGAGATGAACTTAAAGATTATCGCCAGATGTACTTTCACATTTGGTACAATCGCTTGATCGTAATCAGAGTTTGATTGCTGGATTATCACAGTTGTACTTTTTGGGTCAGAGCCACAATCTTTCAAATGACAATTGTTTACGGCTGTTGCTAGGTGACAACAACCCACAAAAAGCCAGCAAAATGGATAATGCACCTTACTTTAGTTTTAGTTTGCCTTGCACAAACATATTGCAAATGTTCTAAAAAGAAGTTTTTCAGAATAAAGTCACTGCTTAAACCTGCCAATAACATCCAATTTTTGTGACCGGATCACAAGTGCTCTAATTACAGTGTCTGAAAATATGCTAAATATTAGGTTAAAAACATCTGATGATCAGACATAGGCGTTCAGATTGCAAGTGTAGTGCTCATATGTCCTGAAAATGTTATGGACCACAGTCTGCCCACTTCACCCACTTATATATAATAGGTGATTGTTCAAGAACATTTTTGTGAGAAAGCACAAGTAATAAGTACACAGACTATAACCAAAATCACAGCTGCCTCACCAAAAGGAAATTTAATTATTCGCGTGAATAGATTGCATGCAAAGTTAATGCAAAGACGCAAATTAACACCTGTTGAAGTGAGTGATGCAAATTGGGTTACACGATTTCCATGAATGTGTGCTGTAAACCTCAATCGCATCTTCTGAGTGAGTTAAACTTGAGCGGAAACTTCACATGATGCAAAGAGCTTATTGACGCGTCAAGTTTGACACACCAGAAAATGCATCAGAAAATGAAGCAGAGCATTACATAATGATTTTATTTGTTGTTGGTCGTTTCTCTGAAAACAAATGCAGACATGGTGTTGTTTATGAGGCACGATGCAACCACTCATCTGTAATAGAGAACATATATATATAGATCGGTGGACGCGACACAACATGTAAAAAGACAGAACTAAGTCAATATAATCAGTAATTATTTTATGGTTTTGGTGTCATAGCGTTGGGACACAGCATCTCGCTATGGTAAGGGGTGTAACGTTTTCAACACACGCTTGAGGCATTCGGCCAATCACAATGCACTGGATAGCCGACCAATCAGAGCACACCTTTGTACAAACCCGACCCTTTTCAGAAAGGCGGGGCTTAGAGAAGAAACAATAATGTACATTATATGGAAAATAATATCTTTTTGGAATCTTAAACCCAAATACACAAAATAATGTTCTTTTTAGTGACATCACATACCAGTCCTGCTTAATTTGACCAAATCATCTCTCTGAAGGAGACCCTAAGGTCTGTCATGAAACTCTAGATGGTGCGGGCTCATTATGATATAATCACATCATTACTCTCACGGAGCAGGCGACTGGTTTTGATTGGATCAGCAGCCACTAAGCTTGCTAATCAACATTTAAATACTTGTCCAGTGCTTACTGTAGCAGTTTTTAGATCCAAATCTTCCCCAGCTCCACCTTTATAGATCTGCTGCTGGGTAATTCTATGTATGGCTTATACGCAGGGGTAGTTTTTTAATGTGTGTTATATGTGCAGCAGTACACACTCACAACAGCATCTACTGTATGTGGATGCACTAGCAGTAGCAAGTGAGTCATGACAGAAATATAGTTCAGAATTATATTATGCAGACTTATAACTTGTGTCTAGATAAGACTCGGCTTGGTAAGCAGCCACACAGCATTACAGAGGCAAATGGTTTTTATTCCTCCAGTTGTAAAAGATTTACTAGTTGGACAAAAACACGGCTGAAACTGCACAACTTTTGTCAGAGGACAGAATGTATATCTGGAAGTAATATTACAATAATCTAGTTTGCATATCTGTAACATATTTCTAGTATCCCCATATGTGCCTTTGATGCTCAAAGTGAACTCATTGCAGCTTCATCTTTGGATAAGGCATGTGTGTTCAACATTTGCCTGCTAAATGATGCTGGCATTTCTTCAATAGAATCTGCAAATCATCTTGAATATCAATAAGAGATGCTGTGTTTGAATGCAAATCCCTTCTCTGAAGTAAACATGCTTTAAAGAACAGTGCGATCCCTTTGTGTTTTTCACTGCTCTTTGTAGTGCAAATTCTTCTTCTGTGCGAAGGTAGTCAGCGTTCAATGGATTTATTGTTCATATTTTTGAGAACGTTTGAATGCATTGTAGCTTCACAGCTGTTTGACTGAAATCAATTGGGATTATTGATCATAAGCATCAGACAATCCATTTAAAAGTAAAAGCTCGTCTGTTCTCACCTCACCTCTTTTCCCTGTGAAAATTGCCAGTGCTTTTTAATCAAAGAGATTTACAAAGTCAAGGAGAGTGTTAGCATGTTATCTTAATTAAATTAGATCTGTTATACTATATCTGTCCATAGGTGTGAGTTTTAGCTCTACGATGGACTGGCCATCTGTCCAGGGTGTTACCCAACCGACGCCAGAGACATTACATATGACAAGTGTTTGTGCTCATCAAATTACTATTGAACCAATATTTAAATTAATTTGAATTATTGAAATGAAAATTTAGTCATTAATCATTTACCCCCATTAATAATAATATGAATGAAATACAGAATAGTCCATCTGCCATCAGTCCTAATGCAATCTGTGTTTTATGAATTGACATTAAGAGTACGCAGAGAAAATAAAAAAATGTCTTTATTCAACAATTTGTCTACTCGGTATCTCTTCGCATCACTGTAATGCCATTTTGGAGAGTATCCGCTGTACGCAAATAGCATATTCTGTTCTGTATGTATTTATGCTTTAATTTGAACAAAAACAACGTATCTGCGTGTTGCGTCTGACACAGAACCAAGTACGCAGTTTGTATCCAACGGATGTTCTCAAAAAATGGCGCTACAATGGTTCTTTGCCTAAAAAAAGAAATTTTCGCCATTCCCCAAAGCCATTAACTATTTTGACCATGTCTTTTTTACTTGGCAGTCAATGGGACAGTCACAAGCCTCCCGGTTTTCATTCAAGATATCAGACATATGGGGGTAACTGATTAATGACAAAATTTGAATTTTGGGGTGGAGTGCTATTCTTGGTCTTGAACCATTTTTCACATTAAAGGGCTGCATTTGTTGTTGCTAGGAGGACAGAGAGTGTAGGGATAGGATTTTTTTCCCAAATGTATTCATTTATTTGGAATGCCAGGAGAACACATTATCCAAAGCTGAACTTGTGCTAATTTGTGCTGCACTTGATAGATTGTGTTGGCCGCTGGTTTGGATTCATGCTCTCGCGCTTATTTGCCATTTAGTTCATCTGGTCCAATGTGTCCTAAATCTTTTTGTCCCCTTGGTGCATACATGTGATGACTATTAGGGTCCCAAGGTTTTTAACCAAATGCAGGGTGCACCTACCACTAGGGTTCCATCAGTTTAGAGTGCAAGATAAATCCAAAAGACAGTTTTCAGTTTAGCTACCAAAGCATGTATTTTATTGTTTCATATGCACATTTTGGGCATGAACTTTACGGGAGAAGGAAGGTCCACCTTGGTTGAAATCATGATGACTTGACCCAGGACAAGATGTCATGTTGGCTTCGCTTTTCACAGCCCTTGGTAGCCTCCAAAATACATATTCCCATGTGACTGCCATGGTCCTAAGAGGTTGCTATGGTGTGTTTAGTGCATTGGTATGCAGCTGATGGTTACTTACTGGTCCATGTCTCTATAGTACTTCATGGCCTGGGTCACTCCTTTAACGTAAATCTATGGATTATTTGATCTTCTACCAGGTTAGATTTAAATGCAACATTTAATACTTTGCTAACCCCACATAATGTAGGAAATTTGTTAGTATGAATAGTGAAAGTGATGCTTTCCTTGGCCAACACCGTTAGCACATCATAATCTAAATACAGTGACCATGCAGCAGCTCAGCACGTACAGCTTCCAGCTGCATTGGATCAAGACAATAACCAAGGCCAAGAACCACAAGGCAATTCAAATGGCCCGCAGACATTCCTCAGATCCTCAGAACATCCTCACCATCCAACATGTGTTTAATTCAGTGGAAGCACATGGGACACATTTGCAGTTCAGTTTTTAAGCTAAGCATTCACACAAGGGCTGTCTGATTAACTGTATGAAATATACAGTGCACATAAGAGTGCAGTATGTGGGTGAATCACGCAAGCCTGTTCATCATCTGTGCGGTAAAAACTGGGCTGTTAAATGTGCAATATGTTCAAGATTGCTGATAATGTTATCCCAATGCGCTGGTCTTTGAACTCAATGATTCAGAGTTTGTGTATAACACCCAGGGTGTGATTTAGAGGCACAGAGGCAGCAGCTGAGGCTAAAACTTTTAACCTCAGTGCAAATGCAGCAATAGTTCTTTGGTCAGAATCACCTCAAATTAATTGCTCTCTCCTGAGACATTGGGGTTTAGGGGAAGGTTGACATTTTAATGGCTATACAATGATGTAACATTGCACATTATGTGGGGGCTGAAAGTATAGGGCTTCTGTCAGATACAATAAACTGGCACTGTATATCTGGAAATGTCTGGATGACTTGTGTACACAGAGCCTTAGCAGCAGGAGGAGGAACTACAGACACAACAGATATGTTCTAAAATCTAATCCCCAACCTACTGTCGATTGTCTATAAGCAGCTGCCTTTAAAGCAATAGTGTTTAATCTTGCTCTTAAAGGGCAACTTTTCTGCAAAGTTTATCTCCAATACCTGCCTATAATGCTGCACGCTTTTTACCTTTAAAGTCAGATGTCTGATTACCTTATGTGTCACACTCAAATGCTCCAGTAGAGAAGTCAGAAAACCAAGCTGGATGCATGCACAGCCAATTAAAACGCAAAACACATAGTATCATGTCCACAAATAGAGGTTAGATACTACTGTGTGCATGCACCACTGACTGATATACTTCAAACGAAATCGAAGAACGAACTGAAATGACGTCATTTCGAACAAAATCAGACCAAAGCGAACTTTTTGGGGAATTCGTTTTAGCTCCTAAACACCCTTGCGCTACCATTGGTCCAAGGTGGCTATCCAATCGGTGGGTGTGTTCTGAAACAACGTTTTCTTTGACGCGGGACTTTTTTTTTTCAGGATCATTTGTCATTCAACTGAGGTCAGGCAACATCTCCAGTCACTATATATATATATATATATATATATATATACTGTATGTATATAGATGAGCTGCCATATATACGCACCTGAATGATCACTTGCAGAGAGACTTTAAAAGTTCAGCGAAAGCAATTCATTTCTACAAAGAGATTACAAAGAAGCATGTGTGAACGACCCAGAGTTAAAAGCGACGTAGAGAAACATCATATGCAAGTTTTCCAAAGCCATGAAAAGAATAAAAGGAAAGGAAGCAAGCAAATACATATTACACCATACTGCAGCTGTCGTTCTTCTTTCAAGGCAAATTTAAAAAGGGTACACAATATATAAACCTTTCTTTTTAATCAAACGTATAGGCTACGTGCGAGCACTCAGCCGTTTCAAACTTCTTTTTGCCCTCAAACGAAAAACTAACTTTCTTTGAGATATATCGGGCCCTTTAATTGTGACACAGACAAGTGTAAGTTCTAATATACAATATATTACAACTGTTTTGAGTAACTATATTGGATCCTGAAGTTGGAGTTGTTGCGATTCCTCTAAAATTCCAACTTCTGAGTAAAAATGGAAGTTTGTAGGGATCTTAAAGACCTCAGTTAGCGGGTTCAGGTGTGTTCAATTAGGGGAATAAAACTCAAGGACAACTCAAGGTTGTCCAGACCTTGTCTTCCAACGCACCTTTCAGAAGGTTCTAGCAAAGTCTCTGAAGGCCCTGACAAAACAAGCGTAGTACATCCAAATTAATTGGACACAAAAAAGTCCATTTGTCACATGGACTGTTTTACCGATGTTTTTGCTATGTTTCTGGATCTGGGATCATTTTAGTTGGGTTGCTGTCTATGGAAGGTCAGATAGCTCTCTGATTTCATCAAAGATATTTGTGTTCCGAAGATGAACGAAGGCCTTACTTAAGGCCTTAGAATTTTAATTTTTGGGTGAACTAGCCCTTTAATTAATGTTAGAGCTCAATCCTTCAGGTCAGTGGCTTTCCAGGAGCAGTACTAGACACCTGAACCTAAGTGAATGGAGCATTTTCTACCACAATAGTTAGACAGCTAAAATTACAATACAATATCACCCTATAACTCACAAATCAGTAAAATTGATTGTCAAGTTATAACTGAAACGTGGAACTCCTTTTAACTTGACACAAAGTCTTAAAAATGTGATGCTGAGAAAGCTACTGCAATGAAATAAAATGCACAAACCAACACTCAAAATGCTGTCTAACTAGAAAGGGCCATCCAGTGTGTGTGTGGCATGTAGACGAGCAGACAGCTTAGAAGTAAGCTGTAACTCCCAAGAAGGAACTTTGACGAGCACGAGTCACAAGCCCCCATAAAGCGGCAATAAAAAAAGAAGCCTTTGTGTTTATATGAACTCCGCTGAGACGTTTAATGATTGACCATTCCCTGGGACCTCTGCATATTCTGGTAGCGTTAGAAACGCAACGCAATAGCAACAGCTCTCAGCCACTCACATAATCTTGGTCATACGACAGTCACAAATTTTTGCATAGGACAAATAAGACAGATGTCTTTGTCTTTTCAGTGACAAACACCTGCCTCTAAACACCTATAGAACTATTTCCCTTTAAAACACAGGCTGTTGACTTCTGCTTTGCTTCACAAAGACTCCGTCCTCCATGCCTATAT
The DNA here is from genome assembly GCA_032357445.1 of Enteromius radiatus. Taxonomy (NCBI): domain Eukaryota; kingdom Metazoa; phylum Chordata; class Actinopteri; order Cypriniformes; family Cyprinidae; genus Enteromius; species Enteromius radiatus. The sequence goes on along the minus strand of JAUCMS010000145.1, from coordinate 17,845,966 downwards.
GCCCACTCCCTCCTTTATCAGCATAAGGAAATTCTGCAGGCACCGGTAAAGACAGAACCCTCTCATCCGTGGAGATGAAAAAAAGAGAAAACCACACAGTATCATGAGCCGGAGCTAAGAGGGAGAAGATCCCTCTCTGGACAATGGGACCGTGGGATTATCTTTGCATACCGATTTTCATACTCAGCTTTTAGTCTCTAACTGCTCCCATGGTCTCACTCGCCTATTCCTAAACAATCTGCATCTCCAGGATGATTTTTGCTGAGAAAACACTGGATAACATTATTCCTCATATTCTGTCCAGACACCACATCTCAAAAAGCATACTTGAAAGAATAGTTCAATTATCTATTTAAAAAGGCTTTTGTTTACTCACTTTTATGTTAGTCTAATCCCAAACAACCTCTGTGGAACACAAACATCACAAATAAGTGAACTTGTAGTGTACTTTAAATATTAAAAATATAGATTTAAAAGATATACTATGGTAATATTAGGCTACTGAAATCAAAGGTCACTTAAGTGTAAGAGGGACACTTTCTTGACTCTACTTTAAAGTTCATTTTAACTAATTTTTTGAAAGTTTGTGTATATTGATGTGTTTGACTAACATACATGTAAAATACTAATACTAATATTTTAACTGTAGTGTTATTTAATATACATTTTGAATGTCTTAAATTGCAAGTTTAGAATTGTGTAAGTGTATATACAATTCAATATATGTCAAGTTTCAACAGAAATTATATTAAAGTATACTTTAGTTTGCCATAAATTTGAGAGCAATTTTGGCAGTAACCATATTTACTGACAATACAAATAATTATGATTATTTATCATTGAGCATCAGTGAGTGTTTAAACCTTGTGTAATAGTTGCATAGGAGTCTCTCAGTTGTCTTCAGTTTGAAAAGATAGATCTCAAAATCACTCGTTGTAAAGGCTTCAAATAAACAAAAATGCTGGAAATCATAGAATTTGTGGGACCTGAAGGATTTTTCTGAAGAACAGCAGGCAGTTTGATTGTTCAGGACTAACAATGTACTCATGAACATCTATTAACCCCCCCCCCACACACACACACACACACACACAGCTGTGGATCATTCAGGTAACAACACGGATATTAAGGATCAAGGGGGTATGTAGACTTTTGAACAGTAGTTATGTTTTTTTTTTTTTTTGTGGACTATATGTAAATGGAAATAATCTTATTCAGGTCAGTAATAATATTATTTTGTATGATCCCTCTTATTTTGGTAAAATAATTAAGATTTTGCAAATACTGAAGGGGGGGGGGGGGGGTGTAAACTTTTGACCTCAGCTGTATTTTAAAAGATAACATCTTCATGATACAAAAGAGGGATAGAGAACATAATATAGGGGTTACATAATGAGTGCTAAATGTGTTTTGTAGGCATGGGTGGTGTTGTTGGGATTTGGATGAGGTAACTTGTGCCAAAGCATCGCTGGAACCACCTCCACTTGTGATAAAGCTCATGCACCTGTCAACACCGCATTGTGCATTCCATCAGCCTTTCTGTGTCTTTCCGGCAGGTCTTTGTTTGTGATAGACTGAGCTGCTCAATGAGTGTGTGTGTGTGTGTTGGGGGTTACCTTTAACTAATGCTTGAGGACAGATTTGTCACAAGGAGTGAGTTTCGTTGAATGAAAACTCCCGTTGGGAACATTTGGTGTCATCCTCATTTCAAGCTGTTTTCCTAACCTGTTTTTTTTTTTTTTCTATACGGGAAATCAAAAACTTTTTTTAACTGTTTTGGCTACTCATTTACACAACAATTGTTGTGTTTTGACATTTTAAAACTGGTTTTGAAAACGATCCCGTTTTCATTCGCACTACAAGCGACACAAACCAATTCATTTCAATGGAGAGTTGGAGATATCCTGCAACAGTAGCCGTTGACGACCATTGACAGGAAAAGTTTAGAATCCTTCAACGTTATGCAAATGAAGGGTGCTTTTCAGGTGCGACAGAGCTCATTCCAGAGTTTGGCTGTATCTGAAATCTCCCCCATACCCTCAAATAGGCCGCTATTTGAGGAGACAGTCATTTTAAGTGGTGTCCGAAACCATACTGGATGCTCTTGAGTGCACTCATTCAGTCCCACAACGGACCGCAAAAACGAGTGTATAACTGATGTACACTCAATATATAAAGTGTCGCGCGCAGAATGAATTCCCGCATTTTCCCAGAAGACGGTGCTTGTCATCCATCCACGGCTAACTTGGATCACATGTGCCTTATTAACCAATCACAGTACAGCCTTGACGTTATTGAATTTCAGTCAAAGTTGTACGACGTGTTAGGGATACCATAGAAAAGAAAGAAAAGTGCCATTTTTTAACATAATTCAAAATGATTTTTGAATGATAATTTGAAAATGGGTACTGATTCATTAAATGATAAGCCGTTTCCTCTAAAAAGCTGTCAATTCCTTTTCCATGTTAGCATTAGCCATTGCACTTTTTGTTGGTTGCGGGCTTGATCATTCGCCTCTCATCTCCGGCAGTGATGGAAAGATGGAGGAGAGGCTGAAGTTTAATTCAATTTAATTTGGGTTAAATTTTATATTATACTGTATTTATAGCCTGGACCCGCCCATACTTCCTGTGACATTCAATTTCGCGAGCAAAGTGAGTCTGGCAAAGCTGCCGTTTTAGAGCATTTCCTTTCCCAAAAAAGTGGGAACCAATGAGAAACAGCTACTGTATTTAGGCTTTGCCTCCAAAATGCAACAGAAATCACTGCTTATGTGTGCAGGTGTGGGATGTTTCTTCACAAGGTGACACTGCCAACTACTTGCCTGGCATGAATAATACCGCTTTTTAAGCCGTTATTGTGAATTAGTAATGGGATGTTCAGATCATTTTACAGACTCTGACCCTTTGAGTCTCGTTCAGCAAAATGAACGAATCTTTTTTCGAGTCATCTCGTTCATTTTAGCAAAATATAATTAAAATGTTACCTGTTTGCTCCCTAACACATCTACTGCTTACACAAACTTTGATCACACTACAAACAAGACAAAACTATAATGCTAGAAGAAACAGAAAATATTAATTCATTGTTTACCTGGGTCTCTAATCTATGATTCGCTCACCTCGCCTCTTATCTGACAAGTTTTCGGGTTCAAGGTTATAAGCTTAACCTATGCAGCCTGAGCCGGGAAAAAGAATTGATTAGTTCATCTCTCGAGTCTTCGTGTTCGAGTCGTTTGTTCTTTTTTCACGTGACCACTTACCGGCTCAGTACCCGGAACAGGTGAATCAATAATTCCAATACAGAAACTATATGATGTTGCGCAAATGCGCGATGAACGAATCACTCCCACGAGACGACTCATTCTTCCAGAGTCACATTAAAGATTCCCTTATATTGGGTAAAAACATTAGCATTATTGCACATATGTAGGGGTGTGATTTTTCAATGTAAACAGTCAAAACAGCTATATTTAAAATGATATTATTTACATTTATGAGCACGTAACCCAAACCCTGCTCCTAAACCTACCATCTGTGAATAA
>JAUCMS010000145.1:17777954-17788898 GCA_032357445.1 Enteromius radiatus | reverse complement strand
ACGTCAATCAACCTGTCACTCAATTGGCCACGCCCTTAATTATGCAGAATTTTAAGGCTTAATATAATTTAAATGGAAGAGTTATAAAAACAATCACCCCCCTCACAGTTGTCACAAAGGGCAAAATTAGCTATATAGACCAAAAACAAATTGTGTACCAGGCTGTAAACATGTTTTTTTCTAGTGTAAAGTTGGGCATTTTAACATGGAGAGTCGATGTGATTGACTCCCTTTTGGAGCCAGCCTCCAGCGCCTAGTCGATGAATTGCAGTTTAATCACTTCCGTGTTGGTTTCACTAGAGGGAGCGGGAGGTTGCCGCTCGGGTTCGACAGGAAAATAGCGTAAAATCTACCTGGTCTCACGGCATAAACATACCTGGGTGCACTTTTTAGCGAGACACGAAATATGTACCATCAAGTACACATTACTGCAGTTTCCACAAAAAAAATGAACACTAGAGGCAGTAAAACACAGAGGTACATATTTATGAGACCAGGTTTCGTAAAATAGATGTGAAACAACATGAGGGTGAATAAATGGTTTAATTATCCTCATTCCCTTTAAGAAAAACACCATCAGCCCCTTTGTGGAGACATTCATCTAAATAGAAATAACTAGCTCCAGTGTAATTAATATAGCTCCCCGAGGGTTATTGCAGTTAACTTACAAGTGACAGTAAATCAATCACAAACTCTCAGCCCAGATGTGCCTCACATACAGCAGATAAGTGATAATAAAGCTCATTATTGCCTCCTCAATCCCGCATCTCTAACCGGCCCTCTCTAAAGGACACTGATTGTTTTCAATTAGGAGGCTAGGCTCTGCCAATGAATCTCCTCCTGGGTGAGAGTGTGTTGCAATGAAGCAGAGATGCTCTGTTCAATATCTGAGACAAAGAGTGCATGATGCACCGCTGGTTGAACACAAAGGTTACAATCTCAACAACATCTTCCCCACAGAGCTCTCAATTCAGTCTCCACGACTCCTCCATTCTCAAACAGACAGCATGGCGGGACAGACGTGCTGATGTCTTAATTCAAGCACCTGCAACATGGAAGTAATGCGAGCCTAAAATGCTGGCTTCTAGACCAAGCTGGTTATTTGCTCTGTTGGTTTAGCACCTTTCCGTAGATGCTGTGACAAATACCAGAATAACCATACCATGCAAAAAATAAATGAAGTACAAAAAGACCAGTAATTAATAATAATAAAGTACACACATATATGGGTTCTTGGCAAGTAAATCATTGGACTTTGTCCTATGGTGTACATCTTCTGTTGTTCCTGAAAATATATGGATTTAATATATTAGTCTTCTTGCAGACATTTATTTTAAGTGTCATTTAGTCAAATAGGTGCCTACTTCACATGGAAAGTATCAACACAGGCTCGCTGGAAATACGTATCTCTATGTACATTTCTGCAACCTCTTAATTATATACTTTACGGCACGTTTCAAAGTGAAATGTCCAGATAGTGGCGCTAAAGCACACGTTTAATACGTGACCGTGGCACGTTTGCATTATGATGGTACAAGTACGTATTGCAGTGTTTTTATAATAATGCTCGAGGTGCATTTTGCGGACATTCAGAATTCAAATATCCAGTGAGTATCGCTAAAGATTAATGCTCCATCATATTGTGAATATCCTCTACACCAATCCGAGACCAAACCTACTCGATAGCGTTAACAACTGCAAAAGTAATGTAAAATTGTTTTCGCTGATGCAGCCATGCTATTTTAACTTCCTTATGCCGATTTAAGCTGTTTTGTCGAACCGCTTTACATTCAAAACGGTGCTTTTCACCACCTAAGCGCAACGTCGTATTAAACCTACTGACCTCGAAAACTCATTCATATAAAGTTGTATATGTGACGACAACGTTCAAAAGTATCCGTTTTCAAATCCTCCAGGATCCTCCAAGTCATAACATAACATTCTGCAACAAATTGTAAGAAAATTTGCCTTTATTAATCACAAATGTACCTGTAAATCATACTTTTGCTTGAAAAGGAATACAAGTTGTGGGAGCTTTACTGCCTCTAGTGTTCATTTCAACTGGAAACTGCAGCGATTCGTATGTATAGGTACGTTTTTTCAGATTTGCAGAAATATATGAAGAGGCATGTATTTCCAATGAGCCTAGGTTGGAAAATATGCATAACTGGAAATTATGGGCATTATGGCGTCTACAAAACTAATAAGCAGCACAAATGTGACACATCTTCAAGGATCATGTGACACTGGAGTAATGATGTTGAAAATACAACTTTGCATCACATGAATTAATGATTTTACTGTATTGAAATAGACAACATTTATTAGTGTTTTAATATATTTTTGATCAAATGAATGTAGCCTTGTGAGGTTAAAGATTTCTGGAAAAAAAAGTGCCATTGAAATGAATGGGAATGCCAACGGATCTCTCCAGGTATTATAGAGCTGATTGTTAGAAACTAGCTGCCACGCTCCAAAAAACTTTCTTTAGATGAATTTTCCAGCAGGGTTCTGAGCTCATTTGGACTTTGCTGGCGCAGTAGCTGAGACTAGCTGAAACCGCAAGTCCCTGTTGACCATAGACTTCTGCTTTGCCAGAAGTGCAGGTATGAATTTTTAAGAGGTTCTTTGTGAGTTCATGGTTATGAAAGCAAAACGAATTAATGCTGAACTCAACGTACTTGTAAGTTACAGCAAGCAATGGCTTTTTTCTGTAATGTGATTTTCCAACCTAGGCTCATTGGAAATACGTGCCTATTTCTGCAAATCTGAAAAATGTGATGGTACCTGGTGTGAGTTTGGAGAGAAAAGTGACTCTGCCTATTATTTCAGCATCTGTAAACATGCCACAACATGCAGGTTCTGCCATCGCTCTGTGACACTTGAGCTTCAGAAACCTGTGCATTAGTATGCATAACGCAAAGAGCTCGCCACGGGGGGGAACACACCCTGTGATACTAGGATGAGCTTTTGCTTTGATAGCTGTCAGATGTGACACATCCAGCGGTGCTACGGTCAAATCAAGACATTCCATAAACATGCATGTTTTATTAAAGTTAATGAACAGTGCATGGTGTGAAGTGTGGACAGACATTCATTAGCGGTTTCATAATCTAAAGGGGAGAAATCTTGATTTGCATTCAAATACAGCACATTTTAAACATGTCTCTGTGCCTGCTGAGCATTTATGGAGAAGAAAAACAGCACGAGCTTTACTAAACAGTGGGGTTCAAAAATCTGGAGATTTTGTCCTTTAGAGCCAAGGTTTAAGACCCATTTAAAACAAAGAAAAGTTAAAATGATAACATTAAGCCAAATAGTAATAAGTAAATATAGTATCATCACTAGTGCATTAGCATAAAAAAAAAATATATATATATATATATATTATTTCCAGGTCATTTAATAAGCAATTATGGTTAAGTGGTCAACTTTTTAGAGAGTCAGAGTCTTGTTTCCATTTAAGCTGCTAGGGGTTATGATCTTTTGCATTGGACTCCATCCTATATGAGGGACCCCATCCTAAATATAAATTCAATTAGTTCACTTGTAAATCTGGTAACGTTTGCAACAAAAAGCACTGAATCAATTTAGAAGCAAATAAAGGTTAAATAAGTGACACATCTCAGTTTTTCCTTAAAGACACTTCTTGATCTCCCAAAGGAACTCCATCTGAAAAGTTCATGCTTCACTCCCTCTTCTCAGATCTTACTTCACCCCTATAGCGAGAGAAACAAACTAGTTTTAGATCAGAGAGGCAGCCATCAACTGAATGTGTCAAAGATGAAAGGGTGCTCATGCTGCACCTATCTCACTTTCAGACTTCTACGCCATCTTTTACACGTTTTAACAGAAAGTAGTAGCATGAAGACTAATAAACCTTGTACTGAAACCATATATACCACACAACCAATACTTATCTTGTCAATATTCAAGCAATTAAGTTCAACCAAGTCAATTTGGACCGGATCAAGTGTCAAGTCGGATGAACTGTTTAGCAAAAAAAAAAAAAAATTTGAATCAGGAAGCAAAGATTTGAGTTAAAGCACTCCACCCCTTATAAGCAACACTCAAATACTGCTTTTTAAATGAGTTATAGAGTCAGAAGGCATCAGAAAGAACATCTAGAATAAAAAGGATAGTGCAAAGTATGATCGAGGACTAAAACTAATGCTTATTTTTAAGAGGCTCTGAGACTGTAAGATCACACGCAATGAGAAAATGCACTATTCAACAAAATAAAGGGAACACTTAAACAACACAATGTAACTCCACACACATCAATGCTAGCTGTGGCGAAAGCGTAGTGTCCAGAGCTTGGAGGCGCTACCAGGAGACAGGCCAGTACATCAGGAGACACGGAGGAGGCTGTAGGAGGGCAACAACCCAGCAGCAGGACCGCTACCTCCGCCTTTGTGCAAGGACGAACAGGAAACAGCCCTGCAAAATGACCTCCAGTAGGCCACAAATGTGCACGTGTCTGCTCAAATAAATATATATTTTTAATGCATTTGATTTCCATTGATATTTTTTGTGTGATTTTGTTGTCAGCACATTCATTATCTGTAGAAATAAGCAAATGATAGAAAACATTCACTGTCAAACATTGCCGAAGTTGAATCTGATCTGCATTCAGAACATATATAGCTTACAATTGCACCTGATTGTGTACATGTGGTACTCGTGCACTATTTATAACTGAATGCCTCTTGTGTAACAGGTATCTTTAGTTTTCATGTCTTTGGTGGGTGATAATGAGCAGAGTTGAGTGTGAAAAAGCAGCACTTGCCCATTTCTCCAGCGAGTGTGAAGACAGTGCATGAGAATCAAAGCTTTTGATGCCTCAGTGTTTTGTGTCTGTCTTCGATTTATGAAGTTAGAAACAGCTCTGAAGGGAAATACAGCCCAATTATAATGAGGACAGAAAACCAGTTCTGAATATCTAGCACTCATAATATTCACATGGTGGAAATGACTTTGAGCATTCACTCGTTGAGGTGTTTTTTTTTTTAATCCAGAGCAGAGCACTTGTGTTAAGAGGCTGGCTCTTACTGAAAGAGCCATTAGCTTGAGATGAAAAGATATTTACATATTTCCATCGTAATAAACGTGAAAGCATGAATAATGGCTATGTGACTGTAGCTAATCCTGGCGTACGGAGATTCAAGTTTTCTTTGCTGTCTTGAATGAGAATGAGGTGATGTAGTAATTAAGCAAATTTAATTTATTTATTCAGCATTGTTTATATGACGAATAAGCATATCTTAACTGATGGGCAAGCATGCACACATATTATAATTGTTTTTCTGATTAAATGCACCGGTAGCAAGAAAAACAACTTCTATCTATCTTGCAACACACATACAGACACTCACTAAGAGATGTCATGAAGATGAACAAAAATAGACGAGAAAATCAGGAGAATAGAACAGAAGAGAACAAGAAAATATCAGCACAGCGGCATAACATGCTACAATTTACCAGCATAGACAATAACAGAGTAAACCAGCACAGTAGAATAGAATAGAATAGGTCAACAAAATAACAGACCAACAGCATAACATATTATTAGTCAATATAGAAAATAACAGAATAAACGAACGCAGAAGAATAGAATAGAATATGTTTGCACATGAACATAACAATAACCTAACATAGTAGAATTTGTCAATATAGAAAAGAACAGAATAAGCCAACAGAATGTAATAAATGACGACAAAAGAACAGAACAGAACTAAAAACAAAGAATAGAATAGAATAGAATAGAATAGAATAGAATAGAATAGAATAGAATAGAATGCATCAGCGATTATTTTAACCGTAAGATCACTGACAGGACTGAACGGTGAACAAATGATCCGATCGGAACATCATCATTGGAGTCTCCAGTGTTATCATATATAGACTACGACTTAGAAAAGTATGCATCACCTTTCAGAGTCTCTGCATCCAGGAATGAGCGCGGCTGAGTTCATAATGCCAGAATATAAAGATCATTTTGCCATGAAACGAAGACGCTAAATGTTTCAGTAAGTTCCCTTCATTAAGACGCATTTGTGAAACTCTGCTCCGACGCATCTTACCGTGTGTGACAGGCGCAAATCCCGTCTCCGTGACTGAAGCTGGACGCGGCGCTCTCAGATGCAGGAGTAACTGGTGGTTTGAGGAGCTGTGGTTTATCAAGCAAACCTGAGGAGAAGGAGGTGCCTTCAGAGATCGAGCGCACATGGACTCGGTCTGTCTGCTGCCATTGACTTCACTTCCTTAATGTTTGGGCTTCCAGAGACCGATACGCTAATCATCATCATCATCATCATCATTGTAAATGACCTACTAATATTCCCTTCAAAATCTTTTTTTGACTAATTAACATTATTAACATGCTGACGTTGATATCTATGTATTATACTTTTTCACAAAAATTAAGAAATGTCAATTGCCATCAATGCTGCCATTTATGCAGTATTAGCTTTTAAAGAGATAGTCCACCCAAAAATGAAATTCTGTTACGTTATACTCACCCTTAGGTATTCTTTTGAAGAGCATGAATAATTTATCATTTGAATAGCTTTGGTAATAACCGACCAGTTTGGTTCCCATGTAATTCCACTGTATAAAATGAAATTCAAAACTGAAACTATTTAAGAGAGACATTTAAGACATTTTTTACTGGTTTGGAACAACAATGGGTTGTATAAATCTACATTTTGGGATGAACTATCCCTTTAATGAGGGCTGAAGTCTCTCAGAGACAAAGGCCAAACGTCACTGGATATTAAACACTCCTTACAGCTCAAAAGGTTGCTTGCAACTGCATCTTCCTCTCCAAATGTCTCAGGAAACATTTTAAAACCAACTAATGTGTGTGTGTGTGTGTGTGTGTGTGTGATAATATAAACATGATTTTTGATTGAATAAAATGTTTGATATATGTTGTTTGAGAGGAATAATCAACCTGACAGTTATGTAACATATCAATAATGCGTTCAGTGAAGTGTACCTTTTAAAAGCACTCTGTGCAAACATAATTTATTTTTTTTGATGGTTGGCTTTAATGGTTGATTTTATGACAGCTAGTCATTTATACTAAGAATAATGGATGGCTTCATAACTGGCAAAGTTATGCATTTTCACAACTCAGTCTTGGTGTTTTACAAATTAAAAATATATCATCTGTGAACAAGCCTATAATGTATAACAGACGCCATTCTGGTAAGTCCTATAAACAACCACATTAAGGCACAATTAATCTTAAGACATAAAGGAAATGAAAGTCTTATGGAGCTGGTGGCACACTCCCATTAAAGCCGTGTCATTAAACACACACTGTGTTTTCTGGAACAATCCATAATACTCTTATAGGGGCTCTTCTGGTTTAAATGTTTAATCAGTTTGGCAGGTTTTATCTGGACCTACCTGGGGCTTCCTGGTGCTCTTGTAATTGACGTTTCCAACTGATGTTGTTTTTCCATTCACAGACCGCTACTCAGAATGCTCTCTTCCAATCTTTATACTTCTGATTACCGGCCTACGAATGTGAGAGACTGTGACGTTGGTTTGAATGTGTTTGAGGCTGCAGTGTGGGTTCGTAACTTGAAGTTGTCACATGGTGGTAATGCTCCTCTAAGCCACAGGACAAAAGTTTATTTTGCCAAGATCATCACAGATGATCAAAGAAAAAACAGCCCTATTTTAATTTTCTATCCAAAATATAATGGAATCATGGCTGATTAGTGTGCATGAGAAGAATATTGATTTGGACAAAAATGATGTTCTGCTTGCTGAAGCCTAGGTCTTGCTCAGTCAAGAACACTGCATTCTTTCCTGTGACAGCTTGTCATTCAGCAATTAATGAACTATTTTGACACACGTCACGTTTGTCAAAAATAGGTCCTTTAAAGCACTCCATGCATAAACACTACAAATAACTTCCACGTCTTTTCTTCAGCCTATTTGCTGCTTCCTAAATTGGCTGCTGTGCATGAAATGATGCTTATCCAGAGAGGTCTGTGTGGCGCTGTGGGGGAGCGTTCACGTGGCCTCCACATTCATCCCATGAGAACAGGATGTTAGCGTAGAGCAACACCTCTCTGTGAGTCAGGCTGGAGCGATACCAAAGAGCAGCTAGAATCTACCTCTCAGGCGATCCAGTGCTGGGCCACAACCTCCACAGAGAGACACACGATTATGACTGACTGATGTTTGTTTTTTGGTCCCACTTTTTATCATGTAGCCTTACATACTAAGTACAATGTACTTATTGTGTCAGTATTGTACTTAGTAGTAACCAAACAAAATGTACTCACTATATTTAATGAAATTATAACAGAAATATGTAATTATATAGATGTAACAGGCTGCTACTGTTAGACATTTGAGAGTCTGTTATGTAACCAAAAGATTGTCAAATATGTGTTGCAGACTTTATACAACGTAATTCAAGTACACAGACATAAGCTACTTCAAATAAAGCGTATCAAGATTGTGCACCTTATCTTAGTTTGATTTAATCCATTAATACACAGCTTAAATACATGTAATACTCTTCTAATTACATTAAAATGACAGAATATAAAGACATAAGATACTTAAAATAAAGTGTACTTAAGTGCAAGTAGCTGTGTACTTAAGTGTAACATGTGTGTAACAGTAGCTGTCTGTTACATTTACATAATTACAAACATAATTTCATAACTTAGTAAGTACAACGGCTACAACTAAGAACAATTAGGTGATTACGTTTTATTATGATACCTTAAAATAAAGTGTTATAGTTTTTTTAAGTGTTACATGTTAGTTAAGGCCATATAAAGTTGGTCCATTTTTACTTTGGTGGTTTATAGTCCTTCTGAAAAAGACTTAAGCATACTTTTTACATTATATTCAATTAGGCATATTTCTTTCACAAAGCTATATTGGCCCGTCATGTTTCCATTTTTAAAAATTTGCCCAGAACTTGGTGCCTGAAAAAATAAAATGTCCAGAACATCCTGGCAACCAGACAGTAATACCCTGGCAACAGTTTTTGCACAGGCACCGTTCACACTCTGAAACGAGGACAATATAGAAGTACAAACTGACTGCATTTTTAGTTATAGTTATACCCATCATTATCTGTCTCTGCTTCTGTCTATTACTAACTTGAAATGGGAGCTGCATTGGATTATTGGATGAGTAATTTCACCGTAGAGCCATAATTGCAAGCTTCAGTTCAATCTGCTCATTCTGCACATAATCAGACAGAGCGAAATGAGAAGAGAGTGTGAGAATGTGTTTCGCAGTGTGAGTGTGTGTGCGTGCGGATGTGTGAACGAGTGCAAGTGTGTGACGCTGCGAGGTTTCCTGAAGGTGAGAGGCGTGATAGACAGATTTGTGGAGGGTGCTGAGACTGGATCAGATCTCATCAGAACATCAGAGGAAGGAACAAGTAAAACTCATTTTCAATGTACATGTGGTTCAGGTAAATCCTGTCTTATGGGGACATTATGTCCCCAAAAAAGATGGCAATATCCAAAGTCCTTGTCCTAGTGGGGACAGTTTTTGGAACCAAAAAGAATGAAGTTTTTTTTTTCTTTTTTAAATGTAAGACTGCAGAAAGTTGTGTGTGGGAATAAAAAAAGATTACTCCTGAATGCTCCTTAAAGGGATTGTTCACCCAAAAATGTGATGTTTATTTGCTTACCCCCAGGGCATCCGAGATGTAGGTGACTTTGTTTCCTCAGCAGAACACAAACGAAGATGTTTAACTTTAACCGTGGCAGTCTGGTAGTCATTTAATGGAAGTGGATGGGCACCAAACCTTTCAAAGTAAAAAAAAAAACATGCACAGACAATTCCAAACTACACCCTGTGGCTATGCACCCGAGACGGTTTGGACATGGTTGTCTATCAGAGGTAAAAAAAAATGATATAAATACTTTGTGTTCTGCTGAGGAAACAAAGTCACCTACATCTTGGATGCCCTGGGAGTAAGCAAATAAACATCACATTTTCATTTTTGGGGGAACTATCCCTTTAAGATGGAAACTGGAAAATCCATGGTGTGTGTGTGTGCTGAGAGGCATCATAGTTTGTCAAAAAAAAATCAACAAATTGCAAATTTGAATAAAATTTAAAATAAAATATACATTCAAATCACAGGAACCAATATTATATTCACGATAGAACATGCCAGATGTTTAAAGAGCAAGTGATATGTTTTTTAAAAAAATATTATATTTGCAGTTTGTAATGTAGCTGTCCTTCAATGTAAACAGTCTGCAAAGATTGGCTGGCGAGGAGAATGGCAGCCACCACGGTTCAAAATGTTTTTGTTTCAAAGAGGAATCGTTTGAAGCAACTTTAGGGGGGCGAGTAAATGATGACTCAATTTCATTTCAAATAAGCTCTCACACAAGCTGAGATATTTTCACATTTCATTCTATGACATAAAATACATCAGTACCCTCTTTTGATTTGTTCTAAGCTTTGTTTTGAAAAAGGCGGTAACTAACAAGTGGCTGAATGGGTCTACAGAAATTGTCAGGGCATTGAGTTTTATCAAGTGCAGCTCCTATCTCTTTGAATGAGAAAACAACAAATTCTGACAACCAATGAAATCTGTCTGCTTAACAGTAATAGTGTTTCTTATGTTCAAAAATAGCATTTAAAAAAGCTTAATTTTGATTGTAGATGTTCATGTGCAGTCCTCGCACATGTCGACTGTTTATGACGTGCTTAAAACAATTGGCTCTTTTATTTAGAAGGCCGGACTATTCCACCACAGGCTTCTAACACTTTAACAAATGTAACATTTGATGCAGTCGACACGGTTTCTCACATTTCCTCATGCAAAGAACCCTCAGTTATAATATAAAACTGTTATAATCAGTGTTGCCAACTTTTTTCAATCGAAAGTAGCTAAATCCAGCTTGAAAAGTCGCTAGATATCGCTAGATGACGTCA
>JAUCMS010000145.1:17751791-17761954 GCA_032357445.1 Enteromius radiatus | reverse complement strand
AATGAGAGAGCAGCATTCAGGGCAGCGGAAAGTTGGGGGAGGAGTTACGAAGTTATAGAAGGTAATTATCCTCCTTCATAATCTTCTTTTCGTTGCCAATGAGCACACGTGCAATTTGTATGGCAAGCTTCTTTTGCTTGCTATCATTTTTAATAATAATCCCAATCTCATGTGAGAACTCCGGTCTTGCACACGTGACCTTGCGATGTTTCCATGTCACTTCTCGCGTGGATTTGGCAGTGAGACAAAGCTGTCGGCGATTCTTTCTATTGTAAAGTCACGCAGTGTGAAAACCCCTGTCACTGATCTATCATGCAGTGTCAACACAGCAGCGACTGAATGATACCCCAGATAGTCATGCAGTGTGAAAAGATATGTGACGCGACTACTTTGAAATTCGTGCAGTCTGAACTCAGCCTTAGCATCTGCGTTTTTGTCTTCCTCCACCTCCCCCTTTCCGCCACCTGAGCCGAGGCCTGACCTAAGGGAAAGGTCTCATATCTTCCGTATTCTCCACTTCCTTCGGGGGGCACGCGGGGACCAAGCTGGGCTCCGAGCAGCTGTTAACCCTAGCCTCCTAGGGGTAAACCTCCTAGGGCTCAGGGCCGCCGGGCTCCTTGCCTGTCCCCCGGACAGTCCGCCAAACAAGCTATTTCATCGCTGAGGAAGGGGGAACTAGTGAAATGTAAATCTGAGCTCTTTCAACTGAAAGAAAACCACACTGACTGATCCTAAAGCATATCAGTGCTTTTGTTTTTTCTTAAGACACACACCAGTATTGCTTTTTTCAAAAGCATGTTTATAAAAATTACTTGATTGTTCTAATTAAACTATGGCCTATATAAGCCCTGTCTATGAAACCGGGCTTTTAATGTAATATTGAGTAACACACAACAGTTAAAGCACTGATTCAACACTGAATTAATCAACCTGGTCTCATAAAAATATGTACCTCTGTGCACATTTTGTGCAACACCATTTTATACGTACCTTTACGTACACTTTTCGCTGCAGTTTCAAAGAGATATGACCACTGAGTTGCGCTAAAACACAGGTTTGGTACGAGGTATCATATACCATCACCGATTGGTCGACACCTGGCAGCCGGCAGCAGAGCGGCACAGTGTTGCCAACTTAACGACTTTGTCGCTATATTTAGCGACTTTTGAGACCCCCTTGGCGACATTTTTTCAAAAAAGCAACTAGCGACAAATCTAGCGACTTCTTTGACAAACCTCAGCGAGTCTCTAGTACTGCCGCGCGAGTGCGAGCTCGAGCTCTAGCTCTTGTTATCCCAGCGCGCGCAAATCTCTCTCTGCGTCTGTTCTGTTCAGCAAGAGACTGAGAGGAGCAGAGCTTTCGGTTAAAATAGATATAATGTTGCTTGTAGTTATTTGTGCTAGAGAGTGCCAGTCTGTCGTTGGCGTTATAAAGACCCTAAAGAACACTCCTCCTTTGTATGTTGTCCCTCCATCTGATGCATCTCAGGCAATTATAAAATAATTAAGAAAAAAAAAATGTAACTAGTAATATAACTACAGTAGTTACTTTCTCCAGGGAGTAATAAAGTAAAGTAAGGCATTACTATTTTTGAGAGTAATATATTACTTTTTTGAGTAACTAGCCCCAACACTGCTAAAAGTTCATGCTTTATCATGTTGGAAATATGCCCTACACCAAATCTAACCCCAAACCTACCAGATAATGTTAACAAATGCAAAACTCAAATCAAGATGGACATCAAATTTAACACTTGTTTAAGCATTATGACATCAACAATTATGTCAATAACCCAAAGCACAGGATATTTGACTTTCACAGTAAGATGTCATTTTATATTGGAAAACTGTGTCCAAATGTAAAGTCTGGCAGGCACTCTGATGTATGTAATTGCTGTGAAAATCTCTTAGCGCACCTGCCGTTGTGTAATACGTTTGTCCCCTAATCACTTCCTACGAAGAGCCCTTGGGAAATCCTGTGAAAGCCAGAAGCAGACATACTGTTCACAGAAATGTCTTGAGCAAATCTGTATCAAGATGACATTGATCCAGTGCCAGTCAGTTTAATTGAATATTCGGCTGGAGACAGCAGTCATGACACTCATATCAAGTATGTACTACAGCTGCTTTCTGACATGTCCTATAGTTTATGTCACAGCAAGGGGAGAATCGGATTTGACGTTTGCAACCTCCATGATCTGCTAAATGAAAATGTATTTATCATTCAGAAAGAAAATTGACAAATGAGATGATTTCAATATTTCAGCTGTTTCCCAGAGATTGAATACAGAGACCCAATAATATCACATGTGCTTCCTTTACAGTTTCAGAAAGATGTCAACGTCTCTAAAACTGAAAAATCTCTTTTAGTTCTTACCAGACAAAAAAAATCTGATAAATTCTAACCATATTCCTTTTATAGCTCTACATTTTGGTAACACTTTAAAATAACCACACACTATGAATCATTAGGTAAGCTTTAGTAAATTGTCAATTCATTATTTATAAAGCAGTGTTCCCACATTAATAGTCAGGTCTGTAAATACAGCTATAAATGTTTTGTTCTTGAGCATGTTTAATAGTTGTATTTTCATACTTTATTAACAATGAAAATATAATTTCTAAAGTATTACATTATTACATGATTACATTAGTGTCTCAAAATATTGTAATATTTCCTTAGAACCATCAAAAAAGGCTTTACAAAAGAAGTTTAAGTTAAGTATGTTCATTTATGCACTCAGTACTTGGTTTTGCCTGTTTCTGTTCCTTTTTCCTTACTTGGTCATGTCCTCCTCCAGACTCAAGACCTTGATTTACAAATGAAATGCAAAATTTACTTTTATCTGAAAAGAGGACTTTGGACCACTGAGTAACGTCTTGGTTATGTATGTAAGCCTCGTTCCCTGAAGGAGGGAATGGAGATATTACATTATTGATGGACGCCATGGGATCCTGCAAGGGAGACCAATCAACTCTGATCTTTGGAGAAAAGGTGGTTTGCATGCTGCCATCTTATGGCGCTTTTCCACTGCGTGGTACGACTCGGCTCGTTACGGCACGGCTCAGTTCGACTCGGGGCAAGGAAGGATCTTCGGAAGCCAGAATTTCGAGGATGCTACGTCATCGACATCCGTCAAAGGACTGTTCCAATGTCGAGGATCCTCGGAACTTCAACCAAGGACTGAGTCCTTCGTTCGAAAAATATCCCATACACAGGAAAGGATGCATAAGTGTAGCCTTCGCGCTCTAAAATCACCCACAATCCTATGCGCGCAGCTTTGCTATCTTGCTCAAAAATTCAAAACATTAGTCGGAGCACCAACGGGGCAATATGCTTTCAAATGTAAGTATATTTACAAATTATTTTAAAAACATTTTTGTATTAAAAAGTATTGATATTATCAATTCTAGAAATTACGTTATTGATAGCTAAGTGAACCGGACCTGTCATTTCACAATTATTAGCCGTCACGGCATTTCTTTAGTAAATAATTTTTTTTGAAGTAAACATTTTTAAACACTTTAAACACGTCTTAAAGTAAAACTTTAGAACGATGTAGCGTTAAGGAGGTTTCGGAGAACGCAGCCCTGATTTAAATCTAGCGGGTCTGTTGTGTCTCGTGCCGCAAGTTCTGTGATGCAGTAATGACGATTTTCTCTGGCCAATCAGTGACCAGCAGAGTTTACACGTCACGTTTTGGTAACGGTTCGGCTCGCTTGGAACCTCGGCTGAGGTGGAAAACCCCCCAGAAGTGAGCTGTACTGAACCGTGCCGTACTATGCAGTGGAAAAGCGCCATTATATACCCATATGTACGGGGGCGTGGCTAGGCATGCAAAAACCACTGGCCAATTGCCATTGGCTTTTTCTCCAAAGATCAGAGTCGATTGATCAGTCGTAACGTCATTGTGACTGACTGAAAGGGAGCTGCCTAGTTTTTTTTTTTTTTTGTCCTTAGCCCAGGTGAGATGCTTCTGGTGTTGTTTCTGTTTCAGAAGTGTCCTGATAGCCCTTTTACTGAAGACGTCTGAGCAGCTTCAGTCCACTCATTGTGAAGCTCTCCTGAATGTCTGAATCAGCTTTGGTTCGGCAGTTTTCCTAATCTTGCAGTCATCCCTGTTGCTTGTGCACCTTTTCCTTCCATATTTCCTCCTTCCAGTCAACTTTGCATTTAATATACTATATATAAGATGCACCTGTATAAAACAGTCTTACTACTTTCAAAAGCACTTAATCTTTTTTTCTTTCCTTCTCTCTTTCTTTCACACAACCATGAAATGCATTTTAAAATTCCAGTTTACCTGCATGGTAAAATTGATTTTTCAACAAAACAACAATTACTGAAATACACTGTAAAAAATGACTGTAATTTTAACGGTAAAAGTCTGTGAAACTGCTACAGTAAAACCTGTTCAATGGTTAATGGTAAATTCCTGTTAAATTTACAGGGAAACACCGTAATTTCGTGCATTTGAAATTTTGTTTGAATTTGATGATTTTTCTTTGAAATAACTGTTTCTTCTTAGTTTTTTTCTTATCAGTTATGTTTATTAGGGTTGTATGTTACATGTAATGTTGCTAAATTAATGTTTATTGCATATTTCAGTTTAATGAGTCTTACCATGTTGGTGTTTAGTGTTTGTGTGAATGACACTGAGCTCCTTCTTGCTTGTGATGGGCTTTTTTTTTTTTTTAAAGACAAAATAAATGATGTACAGTAAGTAGCCATTGTACAATGATAATAAATAAACAGCTACTAGATTTCCATATCCTGTGTTTGCTTTTTTATGATTGAAAAAAACTTTTATGATTGTAAAAAGCATTTTTACAATTAGTGCTTTTTGAATGGATAAGCAATGCTCTCTCTTAAGGAACGGTGAAACAGAACTCTGTATGTTGGGACACTTGACTGCCTGCATCTGATCTCTTCCTGCCCTATACCAGACAGTGACGTAACTGCATCTTATCTGCATCACTGCCCCGGCCAAGAGGTCCTGAGACACTAACTGAAGGAGACAGGATGCTCCTCCACGCAAGTCTCAAGTCCCACAGAACTGCACGAGTACACAAACAAGCCACACAAAAACAGTTTTTAGCAAGAAAATAATTTCAATCAGTACTGTGACAGGAGTGCAAATTAAATGTGTGGCATATCTCACTGCAAGGTACACTAAATGGCACTTTTGGCTTTGAATTAATTTAAAAAGCATGCTTTTTCAGAATTAAAAATAATTTTAATATGATTTGGTAAAAAAAAAAAAAAAGATCATTGTGGTCTGATTTCAGGCTGTTCTAAAATTGTAATGATGAAGAACACTTAAATTCAATCTTTAATAAAAAGAAAGGTACAAAAATGCTTCGCTTATTAATATTTGATTAGTTTTCTATGTGTCATGGGATACAAAATCTAAATCTAAAAAAAAGTTTGTTTTATATTTTTTATTTATAAAAAAACAACAACAACATGAATACAGTGAAGGTTGCATTTTAAAACAGTAAACATATTACTCTTTTTATTCAAGGAAAAGATCTTGGAGTGCTACTGAGCTCTGTTTAATGATCCAGAAGGTGCTCTTTAGTTGGGTTCAAAATTCTATAATAGAAAAACTAATGCAAGGCACTTATTCTGATTCCAAAAAGTAAAAAAAAAAGCCTTTATTCAAACAGGGCTCACTACAGAAACATAAGAAATAGCTAAATACTGCACACTGATGCATTTCGGCTACTCAGCATTCCTCACAGTGTGTCAGATCCAAAATTGATCACAGGTGTAGATATAATCAGCTGCTCAGTAAAAACGGAAGATACTAAAGCAATCACGCATTACAGGTGGATCACTAATACTATGAGCTGCCACAAGATGCAGGTTGTGTGCAAAATGCCATACTATTATATTACTCTAACCCAGTGGTTTTCAAACCTGTCCTACAAGCACCCCTGCCCTGCACATTTTGTATGTCTCCCTTGTCAGACACACCTGATTCAGGTCTTGCAGTCTCTACTAACGAGCTGATGAGTTGAATCAGGTGTGTATGATAAGGGAGACATGCAAAATGTGCAGGGCAGGGGTGCTTGTAGGACAGGTTTGAAAACCACTGCTCTAACCATTTCTGCTGTATACAGTATGCTGTGCTCAGTATGCAGATTTTTTGTATGCATGGAATGCCCGGATGATGTACTATATTTGCCAGAATCTGCTAAATGTAACTCAAGTCCACTGAAATCAGCACAGAAGCCATGTTGGAAATGGCATACTACTATGCAACTCCTACTATATTGCAGTATGTTGAGTGTGTACTTTGAATAGTATGTGAATTTTCTGAATGCACGAAATGCCTACTAGACGAATCTACAACCAATCAGACCACTCGTTCCGATGATGTATGCGTAGCGACGGAACCTGAAGACACCGTAACCAATTGTAGCTAGCTTCATTAAGCCGTAGGAAAATGTCGTCAAGCGATTTCTGTCGGTTTTGCCAGATTTATATGAGAGTAGCTGGTATTTACAGTCATTCGGTGATTATTTTCAAAGAGATTAGCAAACAATCGAATAGCATCATCGAAAGGTTACGAAACATCATGTCACGTCATCACGCCATCGCGTTACACCCAAGGTTATTATAGTTAACGAAAAAAGGAACGAAAAAACTACAACTAGAATTAAAAAAGCATTTTCGTTAACTGAAATAAAAATAACAACAAGAGTTTAGAAAAAAACAAAAACTAACTGAAACTGTTTTGTGCGTATACAAAACTAACTTAAACGAACTAATATTATAGCAAAAACGTCCTTTGTTTTCGTCTTTGTAATAAGCTGAATTTGGGTTGAATTAAATTCTATTTACTTCCCGCTGCCAGTTTTAAGCCAGGTGTTTGACCCGTATGGTATCACGTAATCTGTGACGTCACATGTCCACAGTCTTTCCGCAACGCCACCTCGAAAGTCGGAAAGAAAGCGGCAGAGTCCTATTTGGGATTTCTTTGGTTATGAGTCATAGGGCTGGGCGATATATATCGAATTATATATTCTGCGCATCTCGTCAGTAAAGATGGTTCTCTGATTAAAATCTCCCCCCAAGATGCGACAAATCTAGCGTATTCTTGGACAAACCTCAGCGAGTGTGTGGTGCTGCCGCGCGAGCTCCACCTCTTGTTTTCCCAGCGTGCGCACTTCTCTTTCTGTGTCTGTTCTGTTCAGCGAGCGGCTGAGAGGAGCAGAGCTTTTTATGTTGTTTCTAACTCGATTTTACATGCAAATATAGCCAAAATCACAGCATAGCCATTGCCTATATCTTATGTGTATTTGACTTCATCAGACAACAGCTTGATTATAAATCAAGATTAATCCAGGTTAACGTCTTGTAAAATAGAGCTAGTTTAGAAGGGCCCAGGCTAACTTCAATCTATAGCACATTTCAAGTCAATTGACGTCACCTTTATCTGTATAGCACTATATACAGTATAGATTGTTTCAAATATATTAAATAATAATAATCCTAATATTGCAGTAATATAATATAAAATAGAAATAATATTTAAATTATGCAAACAAAATTCAATTCTGCTTAAAAAGGCATGGAGTGTATTTACTCTAAGGACAAATTTAGAACCCTTTGTTGGCAGAATTTATTTCCATTAACTCTGCGCACCAATCCTTTTAATAAAAAATGTATTAAATATTTTTTTAAAATAAATAAATAATTTTAATAAAACAAGTCCCAATAAATTGGCATTCATCTAATAAAATATATATGATCATCTACGCTCAATATGTTATTGCGTACTGTTTTTATAATGCACTAAAGTATAAATGTCTAAAGAAAATGCTGCTATTTTATATTATTATATAAAATCAGTTCTATTGGGCAATATTGCATTGTTTACTTTGTAAAAAGAACGGTTTGTCTTGAAACAGCTGTGCTTGTCGCTTAATGTATTCTGTTTCACAAACTCCTTCCTTAAAAAATAGTATACACTGTATACTGGGTAGTAAGCAGTAAGCAAGCATGCCATTTTGAACACAACCATAATCACATCATAATATATATCACAACAACAATAATCATCATGATTAATAATTTCACAAATATGGGGTCAAATCTAATTCCTCATTTAAACCAGGAAAGATGTTGGCTTTTAGCTGAAAATACTACATTATTATTTAAATAACATTTTCTAAAATGTTCCCTTTACTTTAGACTATATTATTTGTCATAGGCCCATTTTACTGAAACTAAAACAATAAAAACATTTTTGTGACTTGAAATGAATGTAAATGGATTTCATTTAGTTTAACCTGATATGCTAAAATTAATCTAAAATCAAAACTATATAGACAAAATCTTACAAAACACATAACAAAAACTAATAAAAATGGCCAATGCACAAAAATAAACAACTGAACTTAAAATAAAAATGAAAATTGTCTCTCTAAAATTGTCCCCATAACCAGACTGGATTACAAGTATTACCAGTTAAGACTTCCTTAACCGATCAGCGTCACAATTGTATAATGATGGACAAAATGATATGATGGTCCACCATCTAGACCCACATAATCCAGCCTGGACAATCACTGAAATCAAAACTAGTCTAAGCTGGTCAATAGAAAAGTGATGCATTGTATTATGTATGCGTGTATTACCTAAAAGTGCCCAAAGGGAGCAACTGTGATAAACACCACTTTAAAACAACATCATACATACTAACCAAGGTGATATAAGAGGTGCAGTGAGAGCCAGGAGCGACAAAAAACAACTTATGCATATATTAAAATCATTCGCCGCCACAATTAGCCATGAATAATTAGCATGTGAAAGCTGTTTAGCATATTGAACTAGAGTGACATGCTCGACGTGCTCGAGTCTCCTGGTACGGCTAAACCCCGCTCGCAAAGATGCATCATCATTTGTTTTTATGAACCTCGCTTGTATGGTCTCCACGGGCAAAGCTAATTCAATGAACCATCAGGTCATTAGCACAGAGCAGAATAGCACGCTTATCTTAGTAAAAACTCATTACAGAACGTACCACCGTCTTTGTGCAATATGTTGACATCGTTTCCATTTAAAAGGGGTAATTTGACAGATAGAGATGTCTGAAATGATTGCATTTTGCAGGTGGTTTGCAATTGTTTGCTGTCATTGGTAATGAAAACAATAGTTTCATGCTCCACTTACTAATCCGTGTCCCCCGGTAAACGCCTCGCATATTACACCGCACTGATACCAGCGCGGGTTTATGAAATGCAGATAAGCTTTTTGTGAGAGTGGGGAAGTTTATCGATGATTAACATCCTAATTAATCATGTGTGGACAAGACATCCTACATGCTCACTCGATGCTTTGTGCCAGTGCAACACTTGCGTTTGACAGGCTAGTGTGAGAGCTCTGAATATTTTAAGTTAGCACAGGGTGTTTTTAAAATGAGCACGCTGAACAGAAGCCATGTTTGTTTATGCGTGTGCGCGATTCTAGCACAGAGACCTCCTGAGAAGGCGCTGCGTTAGCTTCCAGAATTGAGCTTACACAGGAATAAAAAAAAGAGTTACATTGTCAGTGTGAACAAATTACATAAATATGCTTGTATTTTGTAGATGTAAAGGAAGCTAGAGTGATTACAGATTTCACTGCCCTGCTGAAAAATAACAGCATATGCTGGTTAGGTGTGTTTTGATGATGATAATATATATGCTGCATATATATGCCACATATAGGCAAAATTGAGGTGCATATACATGCCACGTACGTAGGTCTCCTGCTTCTAATTTTAATAATTATTTAGGCAACTAATTAGGCAGTCGTGGCCTAATGGATAGGGAGTTGGACTAGTAACCCAAAGATTAGGGGTTTAAGTCCTAGGTCTGGCAGGGATTGTGGGTGGTGGGAATGAATAACCAGCTCTCTCTCCACTTTTAATAGCATGACTGAGGTGAGACCCTTGAGCAATTCTCACTGCTGTGTGTTCACTTGGACGGGTTAAACATTTTTTTTTTTTTTAGATATTTTAATAATTTTACTACATATAAACATATAGGTGAACATATAGGTGCATATATGCACACATATATACATGCATATATGTACATATAGGGCCGGTTTCCCGGACAGGAATTAGATTAAGCCAGGACTAGACCTTTGCTAATTTAGGACATTTAAGA
>JAUCMS010000145.1:17722074-17742124 GCA_032357445.1 Enteromius radiatus | reverse complement strand
TGCATATACCCGTGCTACAGCCAATCAGAGCAGACCTCCTCATTACTATTCATGAAGCTTCCAAATAAGGCAAAAACTGACTGTTTCATTCTAGGGTTGTAAATGGACCTGTAAAACCGTTTCTGGACATTTTTTCCCCTTACCTAAGCTTCTATGTACATATCAGACAACTATTTCAAATATTCTCTCAATGTTTTCTAGGGCACCTTTAAGGTAAGTGGTTGCAAGCTATTTAGTTTAGCTACATTTAAATTTAGTTGACTAACTTTCAACATGGAATAATATGCTTCATATGAGGTTGGATTATTCTTTGTGTGGCTTTATTAAGAGTGTTGTTATGAGCTTTCATAGTCGGTGCCTTTAAAGAGCCAGAGCCAGCGACTGATCTAAAGCTGTGTCTGTATCTATAGGTGGCGTGTTATAACCCAATAGCAGATGTGTGGTCTGTGGTGAGCCCGCTGCCTGCTGGACACGGGGAGCCAGGTATAGCCGTCCTGGATGGGTGCATCTACATCCTGGGCGGAAGGTCGCATGACAAGGGCAGTCGAATGAAGTACGTTCACATTTATAACGCGGTGGAGGACCGATGGGAGAACGGGACAGCCCTCGAGGACCGCGTATCTGGGCTTTCAGCATGTGTCCTGCTTCTGCCACGAGCAGCCATGGCTCAGGCACACAGCTGGGAGCAAAGGGCTAAAGCATCATGGGAAGAGGTGGACTGGGATGACTCGGACAACTCGAGCGAGGACTGAAGGTGTTGGCGCTGCTCCGGTGGGGCATAAAATTGCAAAAGTGAGGGAATTGTACTTTATCAAAATTGTACGAAATTCCATAATTCTGTACTCGATGGAGCTTCCTTGTTGTGCCTGTCTGTAAGTAACCGAAGGTAAGTTGAAAGTGTTCTGGTTTAGATGATTTCCAAATCATGCTCCTTTATGCTTGTGGGTTAATTTCACTGACTCTTCTAGGTTGTTGTGCCATTTTATATTGTTTTACATTCAACACTTCATTCAGAGCTATGAGAAAATGTTGAAGATGCTAACACTAGCACAGCACTTTACAAAAACTGTTAGAGTTAGTTTGTAATGATGGTGCCTTTATTTTACAGATGTGTTTTGGTAAGTCCAATGCCTTTGTATTAATAGATCTGAATTAAGTGCAATAACCATTTTCAAAAGAGTAAAGGAAAGGGTTAATGAGATGCTCTAGTGCAGGAGTCGGCAACCTTATACACATGTACTGACGGAGTAAAAATTAGCGTAAAAAAACAGTAATATTCTGAAATGTTATTACAATTGCAATTTAAAAGAACAGTTATATACATATATATATATATATACATATATATATATATATATAATATAATAGTTTTATTTATATATATATATATATATTTATTCTTGTGATTAAAGCTGAATTTTAGTCATCTTCAGTGTCACATGATCCTTCAGAAACCCTTCTAATATGCTGAATTGCTGCTCATGACACATTTCTGATCATTTTCAATGTTAATGTGTTGCTTAATTAAAAATGCAAAGGTTAGGGGTAAATATTTAAAGACAATAAATAATACTTTTATTAATCAGTCGCACACTCAATTGAAAGCTGTTAGTTAAGGCATTTATATATATATATATATATATTTCTTATGAAGAGAATGCTAAAAAAGTATTGATGTTTTAAGCAGCACAATTGTTTTCAACATTAATAAAAAAAGAACCATTATTAACAGGTGAGCATCAGCAATATCAATAACTAACAGAAATTAGTTATACGTGGAATTTAACGCTAATATAAGAAAAACTGAAAACTATACAAAGAACCATATACATATGAACCATAAACATGTAAATGAATGCACAGATATGTTTTTTTATGCAATTTACAAATGTGCAGTTTCAACGTAATGCATCAGTTATTATGGACAGTGTGTAGTCATGAAAGTTTTAGTAGTTCAGTACTTCCTGGTAAATTGACATTAAATATAATTAAAAAAAACCTTGGAGAACCCACAGAATATAATAATTTTCATATAGGCCTACTCGCGCAAATGCAGTCAATGCTTTTGAAGGTGGGTGTCAGCTGTTTGACGATTAGACCATAACAATATATAGACGTGTTAAGTTATCCTGTCTCATAGCGCAAAGT
The DNA here is from genome assembly GCA_032357445.1 of Enteromius radiatus. Lineage (NCBI taxonomy): Eukaryota > Metazoa > Chordata > Actinopteri > Cypriniformes > Cyprinidae > Enteromius > Enteromius radiatus. The sequence goes on along the minus strand of JAUCMS010000145.1, from coordinate 17,739,976 downwards.
CACATGACTTTTTCTATGCTCATGGAGGAATTTATTCAGCATATTCAGTTTCCATCATATTTATGTGCATTCTTGGCATTTCTATGCAATCTTTTTTTAATGCGATTTTTCCAAAATGTTCATAAAAACAGGCCGATGGAACAACGTGAGGATGAGTGATTAACGATGGTTGTGTCATCTGAGGGGTCTTTTGCAGTGCATCCTTTCATAACCGAGCAGCAAATCATCATATTATGATGTGACATTGGAGTAATGATGCTGATAATGCCGCTTTACAAGCAGAGGATTCAAATTGAAATATATTAAAATGAAAAACAGCTCTTTTGGGTTTTAGTAATATTTCACCTTCATATTGTTTTTACTGTGATTCTGATCTAATAAATGCAGCTTTGGTGAGCAGGAGAGAGTCGTTTAAAAAAATAACAATTAAAAAAGCTTTTGAAAGCTAGTGTTGCTATTATACAGTAAAAACTGCACTTCATCTCAGACTGGTTGCCAGCTGCTGCTCTAATGAAAGCTGATTTGCTAGTGTGTTGGATGTCGCGTCACTCCAAAGAGAAATCATCAGCCGATTACAAGTGTTAGACGAGCTAGTTTAATGTCAACTTTTACTCACGAGTTCCTCTGAGTTGTAAAAAGCAATTCCTTTTAATGTTATGCACTCCTTTTGACTGTTTGCTTTTATTTATTTTCTGCCTTCATTATATCAGACTTATCGCCTCTTCTAAACATTTCTGATTGGTTCGACCCTTTTGAATGTCATAATAAGGAGAACGTGAAATTTCTTATTTTTAATAAATGATTTGTGGAATATTTGATTTTTGTATTTGACATGAATTATGCATTCACTCTGACTGTAATTGCTAAGACTAATTATATAACAGCATTGTTAGCAGCTGCAGTGGTCAAATCCATGATTTACCACATATACAATAAAGTCAGCGGATTGTGCTGTAGTTGTTTGGGTTGGCTTTAAGGTCCCAAACACTGCTGGATTAATACAGTGAGTCTGAACAGGACGTATTTTTATATTATAAGCCGTGAATGCATTTTGTAACTGGTATTTGGAAAATGTGACCATTGATTTAGTGACAGATGCAGATGCTGGCGTTTTTTTAATTGCCTCTACAGCATTGACACGTGCTTGTTTATTAAAGTCACCCAGAGGAGCTCTTAAAGCCTCACTTCAGAGTTAAATGGTCTTTAAAGGGTTTTTTTTTTCTCACTCATGCATTCACTTCACTCAGTCATAAAAACCCTTTCAGCATCTTGTTTGATTTCCCCTTCTCTGACAAGAATCGGATGTATTTCCAGCACACAACAGCCGAGCGTGTTTGACCTTTATTCAGCTTTTTGCCTCAAACCTCTTATAAGCTAGCGTTATTACCGCTCCATTACCTGTCAAAGAAATGTGCTGAATACAGTTAAACTAGAAGTACTTTAAACCTCAGTATAATTCATGTTGCATGTGATGAACAGTGAAATTATATTATAGAGCAAATTGTTCTTATGACAAAAAAAAAAAAATATATATATATATATATAAATAAAAATGGTGAAAAAGTATGACAAAAAAATAAATTAAATAAAAATGATTTGGTTGCAAACTGCAAACTTCACAGTAAATATAAAAAAATATGCAAATTGTTATTAATAGGAGCACAAATAATATATTAATTATAATTATGCTAGTGCTACTTTACAATTACATTTTAATATGAATTTATATAAAGCTATGCATTTGTATTAATGTACATCAATATTATTTTTTAAATTCTATGTGAAAGATGTTATTGCATATTCATCGTGAAATATCTTTCTCTTTTTCATGCTATTTTATTTTCGTACTTTAAAATTCACGAGTGTTTATTTACCATGTTCCTGCCACAAAAAAATATAAATAATAACACATTCTCATCAGTGCCGTCACCACTATGAAGAAAAATCAGTTCGTTTGAGTTAAATGAGGTGGTATTGTTGTGGGGTTTTTTGTGTCACGGCTTAGTAAATATCAACGTAATGCTTTTCTGTAGTGTGTGTGAGTATCTAATAGCTGCTAAGCTTGTTTAAAAGACGCTAAAGAGCTCTGTAATGAATTGAGCTTGGCTAATTCTCCCACTCAGGACATACAAATACACCTCCCTCCCCCCTTTACGGCAGTCATTAGCGCCTGACATCCGTGACGGCAGCAATCAGCGGCCGTCTGCATTTTGGAGTGGTGCAAAGAGCCCCCCCCCCCGATTTTCACGCCTCTTAAGACTCTTTCATGAGCACAGAGGGGCCTATGACATGCTTTGTTATGTAAGGTAGTATCTTAAGTGTCCTGAGGATGCAACATCAAATAATGTGTGTGTAGACAGACAGAGGTGGGTGGGGTTCCAATTAGAGCCAACAAAAGGGGGAAAATGTGAAAGAAAAACAGAAATAAAGGAAAAAACAGAAAAAAAAAAAGGTATTTATATAGTAGTTGATGAAAATGAACAACAAAACACTAAAGTGATTTGTTAACTTGCTATTTGTTGAATTGTTTTTTAGGATTTAGTAACATTGTGTACCATGTGTTTCTGTAAACATTTATATGAAGGTTTCATTTTGTTATGCTTCTTTTTATATTAGTGTTTATATACCTCAATGTGTTATGAGCCACCATAAGCCAAATTACAATTAGGATCTCACACAGACTTACAAAGTGCTCTCATTAACCCTTACAGCAGATGTTCGTGTCTACCTCACTTCCCCTCCAACTGAACTCCTTTATGACCCACTGGATTTATTCTCATAAGATTATGAGCTGCTTATTTCTTTCTTTGGAACAGAAAAAGGCCATGACCACAGCATCTTCGAAGATATTTACTGATCATTCTGAATTTCAGACATACAACATTGTCATTTCCAAACAGCATTTTACACTACACCATTCTCTATTTTTTTAACAAAAATAATATTAAGTAGCAGCAAACGCAAACACAGAATAAATAGACATTTTAACAACAAAGCCAAGAAAACCAGTCCATTCTTGGTCCTCGGTACGCAGGCATGAGTTTTCAAGTCAAAAGTCCATTTCCAAATGCGTTTTAATACGGTACAATTTTCTTTTCCTCACAGAAAACAAAGACCCTCAAATCAGCAGACGGCCTTTTCTCAGTTAAACCGAAGCAGGTTCCTAACGACATTTTAGTTAGTGCCACTTTCACTCAGTGTTTATCTGGCGCTCGCTGGTAACCTCATCGTGCAAGACTTCCCACAAGCGTCCCGTCTCTCTCGCTCACCAGCAGGAGTAAGAGAACAGCGGGTACTGGCTCCAGTCCCCTACATTTCCGTGGTGGTAGCCGTGATGGACGGCCTGGGTGCTGTATTCGGTGGGCAGGTGGTGATGAGGTGGAGGAGGAGGGGGGTACTGACCGGACGCTGCCCCGCTCCACTGTCCCAGAGACTGTTCTGTGCTGTAGGGCGTGTAGAGAGGATGGGGGCCCAGCATACCTGGCTTGGCCTGGGCTATGGCCATGTTGAGCACCCCTGTGTAGTCCTGGTGCCCCGCGGAGGGATGCGGGGGGCAGGGAGGCAGGCCGAACTCAGGGGCCGAGGGCTTGCTGGAGGTGTCCTGATCGGGCACCGTGGCAACGTCCGGCACTCTGGACTCGAAGCTGGAGCGGCTTCCACATCCACTGCTGCCGACGCTGGAGGAAGACGGCGAGGGGGACTTGCCATATTCGTGAAATCTGCAGAAAGATTGCGAGAATTTAACATCGAGGTACTGACAGGCGTTGCGAGTCTCATTTAGCGAGGTCTGTAGGCTGTACCTGTAAGGCTGGTACGTGCTTTGTCCCGGTACGAGCTGCTCTGAGCTGTAAATGTCCCGAGGGTCCGAGCCCAGAGGGGACTCTGCACGGAGAGCGTGGCTGTTGTCCCGGTCACACGTGACTCCCCACGGAGAGTACCGCTCGGCCTTCACCTCCGAGTCCTTACGGCCCACGTGTTCGTCATCGAGAGCCTCACATGAGGACTGCTGCATATCTGAAGAGATAAATGGCAAGGAGACTTAATTACAAATAAAACAACTATTTGAGATATTTCTTTCTAAAAAACTAAACAAAAACAATAGTACTGTCAAACGATTAATCGTTTAAATATAAAGACCGTTACCTCGTGGACTTCCGTGTTCTGAATCTTTTGGCAAGTTCATCTTCTTTGCAACTCTTTCAGGATCAGCCAGACTTCTGTTCGCTCGTCTGTCAAAGAAAAATAGTTAACAATCTAAAACCGTAGACAAATTTATTGAACGTATCAGAATTGTAACAAAAAATAAATAGGAATTAAATTCCTCAAATCTAATCTTCTTCTTAGTTTAAATGTTTATTTGTTTCAGGGGGTCTATTTATTCATTTCCGATAGCATTTGCATCATTAAAATAATCTATAAACGCTTGCCAAATTTTATAGAATTTTTCAAAATAAATACATTTTTAATAATAAATTTAAATTATTTAAAAAAAAAAAAAATTTACATTTTGTATTTTATCTTTAAGTTTTTATTTGACATTTTTTGGAATGACTTTTATTTTCAAATCAATTTTTAGAGCAACGGGTCATGAATATAAAAATAACATATATAAGATAATCTCACCTTTTAGAGTTCGTGCCCTCATCTCTAAATCCTTTGGCAAAGGGGTTGTGGTCGATTTTCAACTTTGTAATCTGTGAGAGAAATAATGTAGACTAACCATCAATCTCAGTTCCAATTAATGCTAATGACAGTACAATTATCAATTCAGCTGTAAAATATATGCATAAGAACTTACATGTGCTTCACATAATATTACATGAACTGATGCTGTAATAAGCATATATGATAAGCATAGGGAATTTTCTCAATAGTACTCAATCGGTGTGTTGCTGTTTATTCTATTTTATATTTAGCCACAAATATATATAATATTCAAGCGGTAAAGTGTAGAAAGCTCTTACCTTTGTGTTCTGGTATGCAGTTACAGCAGTGAAGGACGTCTCGGGGAAGGTAAAGGTTTGGAAGACGCTCCAGCGAACGCTGTACAGATCATCAGCCTGGACGATATGGAAACGTGGATGGTAGCGGTGCATGGAGTGAAGGATAATCTGAATCGAAAGGAGAAACATGGATTAAAATCAAACAGAATGAACAGTTCACACCAAAAAATATATATTTTTTAAAAAGTTTGTAACCGAGCAGTTTCGGTCACCATTGACTTCCATAAGTTTGTAACCAGGCTCACCAAAGAAATTCAAACAGGTTTTGGCTACTCAAGGGTCAGTGAATGATCAAATTCTGTCAACTATTCTACAAATGTAGGACTCAGAGCAGGCGCTTACGTGTCCATGTTGGTCCAGGGCATTGTTGGTAAGCTTGAGCTTGAGGAAGGACACGGGCTGCTTCATCCAGTGGCTGCCGGGCGCTGGGGAATCGGGGTGTAGGTATGTCCTGTAGGGCGGCTGAGGCTCGGACTTACCAGCAACCTCCCACTTGTCCTTGTTCCACTAAGGATGAAGAAGACGCATTTGATGAAATAACTGAAGGCAGAATAGCTGCAGCGGTTGTGACAGGGGGTGCTGGGGTGTGAGAGTATGTGTGAACGAGAGTGTGTGTCGGGGCAAAACCCCCCAGTGGGCTCTGTAAAAACAGGAAGAGTTGGGGCTCTTTGAAGTTGAGGAGTGCAATCAGTGGTGAGAACGTTCTGGGGAGACACATGCGACAACGTCCCCCAACGCTCCAGCCGTTCACGACTGATTCCCAATTCAACGGCTCTTCATTTCAATGGGACTCTAATGGTCTCGATTAGCCTCAGACCAGAGTATTCAAATGGACGAGACGTTAAGGTTTGTGAGCTATGAACTTTCTTGCATTTTGAGAAAGAGTAGATGAGCTTACCTTGTATCTCAGACCATCTTCTGGGACCATGTCCACCAGTAAGATGTACTTTGCATACGGCACCAATCCAGACAAGCTGATCTTGCAGTGTGGAAACATCCTCCTGTAACAGAAGCGTACAAAAGCAAGTTAAGCTACAAGAATTGAGGTTAAGATCAGTTTACAGTTTAGCTGAGCCAAAACTTGCTACGGACCTGCCAGGTTTGGTGATGATCATCTCGGTGCCGATCTCATGAAAGGATCTCCACAGCTCCGGATCCTCCAGAGTCATCCGGATGTTGCCCTGATGATAGGACTCGCCGGCTCCTGCCATGGAGGGTGGAGGAGGGAGACTGAAATTGTGCTTGAGGTCTAAGGAAAGATGATATTCAAGATTTTCGGTCAATGGGAGACTCTTGGAATTTCAAAACGAGAAAGCCAAGTCTGTAAACAAACGATGCAAAGGTAAAAAAAAAAGGTAAAGCAAGCACTCACCTCTGATAGCCTGCATTATTTAGGCTTCTCCAGAAGAAAATGAGATGGGCCACAAGAGTAGTTCTGAATGAGCAATATGTAGATGTTTCAGTTAAAAAAGCAAGCTCTCCATAAGATCACAAAGGGCTCGAGTTAATTCCAACATTAAGTCCGAGGACGAAGGGGTTCAGTGTTGTCGTGTCTGTCTCTTGCTTCTGCCACAGATGCAGAGGGGGTGTCCCGCACCTTTAAGTGGGATCTGGATGTGGGCGGGGCTTGGACCCCCATTCCCAGCCTTTGAAGTGACACAGTGATGAGTCAATGTCATGATCTCATTGGCCGACGGGCAGAATCAAAGAGAGTTAGCAGAACCTTGATAGAGTCCCAACAGGAAGGGGACAAGCAGAGGAAACATGTCTTTATGAACTGCTAAAGGACTTTTAAGCAAATACGCACAGGCCCAGAGCAAATCAAGCACAGAAATTCCCTTCATTAATCCAGCTAATGTGAGGAAGAGCAAAGAGTTCACCTTCTAATTGGCAGCGCTGACATAATCTGACACACTCAGCGCTCACGTTTGCTAATTCACACACACACACACACATATCCACTAATTCTCACTGATGCTACAGACACCGGGTCCTGATTTTTACAACAAGGTCAGACCATGACAAATCATTTAAAATGCAACTGAAGTTGTCACCAGAGTATGAGGTGCTGCTTTTTTTTTCTTTTCATATGTTTCAGTCTTGGCCTTCACATTGAATTTTCACAACTTTTCTTTTTAATCATGAAGAAACTACAAAAGACCACACAGAATCATCTTAGCCATCATTATCTTTGGGTTTGGTTATAGTTGTTTAACAGCAGTTTTGAGACGTACAGTCTTAAACCTAAAGCTTCTTAATGGTTCTTCTTAGCAAGAATTAGTATTTGCGGTCCAGAGTGGCTGTATGCTTTTTTTTGGAGATTCAAATATTCTTCATATTGAAAAATATCAAATCAGGCTTTTGATTCTAAGAATCATTTTTTAAAGGAGAGAACATAAATAGGTTCAAGCACAGATATTTTTTGAGAACTATGAACGTTCTACACTCTTTAAAAAAAGCATATATTTTGTACCTTTTTATGATCTAAAGAACCTTCTTTTGCCACCAAGAACCTTTTGTGAAACAAAAAAATTTTGACAAAAATGTTCTTCTATGGTATTGTGAAGCACTTTGGTACTTATTCAAAGTTTTACACTCTTAAAAATAAAGTTGTTTTCAGCAACAATGCCATAGAAGAAACCTTTTTGGTTCCCCAATTAAACCTTTTCTTGGTGTGAAGGATGTTCTATAAACCCCTTTAGTGGAATGGAAAGGTTCCATGGCTCTTAAAGGTTCTTTTTGGATGCCAATAAAGAAGATTTATAGAGAATGTTTTAAGATTTTTGTATGTCTTAAGACATAGAACAAGAGGGATTTCCGAAATAAATAGTTAGTATCAAGTACGTGATTGTGACTGAATGATCTCACTGTATGTCTCAGTGAAAGTGCACCACATAAAGTCATTATGGAGTTATGGCAGAAAGCAAACCCTGGGGCAAATCCACAGGTGAGGTTTACCTGAGGAGGCTGTGTGTGTGTGTGTGTGTGTGTGTGTGTGTGTGTGAGAGGGAGGGGTTGTGTATTCAGGGTGTCTAGACATGACCGTTCCTTGATGGTTAATCTCATTAGGAAGAGATGCTCTCTGAAGGCAACAGGCTTTCTATTCATGCAGAGAGATGCAGGCAGAGATACATAAAGAGGGACAGATAGATAGAGAAGAGAAAAAAGAAAGATGGATCCAAAAGAAATGTGAATGGTTCACAGCCTGTTAGCAGCCACTCATCTGAGTTTTCTTGTCTTTTTTTAGAATATGAATAGTTGTGTGAATATCAGGCATTGTTATGTATTTGTGACTATAGGCTGAAAGGAGCGCTTGACTGACTGTTCACAAATTGATCTGCAAGCAGACGTGTCTGTATTCCTCTCTGCTTCTTTGGTTTATATATATATTAATAATTACAATTCTGTAGAGAGTACTGGATGTTATGGGAAACTGGGAGAAGTTGAAAGATTGCTACACAATAGAGTCAAAAAGAGAACAATCTGGAATACTTTCTAAATAAAACGTGAAAATAAAGTTTAATTCAAGTTACAACAAATAATATGACATTCCAAATGAATTAATTCTAAACTGCACCTTAATCTGTGACATTGATCTTGCGAACTCAATACAGACTTCACTAAATATCACAGACGTAAAGAAATATTTAAGATTTTTAAAACATTTGACATACAATGTTTTAAAAAGATTCTGCAATATTTCTAGGCAGACTTTTATCGCGTGAACTCGTTAGATTTCATTAAAAACGTAAGATTCTTAACCGTTTAAAAATAAAAAGAAAATTTCAAAACAAAATGAATGAAAATATTTGTGACTCTGATCTTGTAAATTGGAGCATCTCGAGTGCTGCTGGCTTTTATTCAGTGAAAGGGGGACGTATTTAAGTAAATAAATATTAGGACTTGAAATTTTTTATTCAGGTAGGATCAACATAATTCTCAGTTGATTTCAAAACAAAAACCGACCCTTTAGGACTGATTCCACATGCTTTCTTCGAGGTGTATTTAAAGCAGACCGACGAGCATTGACTGGTTCTGATGTTTTAGTCATCAAAAAACACAATCCACAGTTTGTTCTGTTTCTCCACCCTAGCATAGAGCACTGTTAGCACAACTCTTTCTTATGCTAAACACTAGCTCCAGCAAAACAGACTCTTAATCACCACCATTTCCTACATTTACAAGAACTCTCAGAGCACCGAAGCATTTGAGAACAAATACTGCCATATACAAAAGACCCCAAAAATGATCACTGAGACCATTCACATAACGATAATGCTGTTCCAACATGTATAAAAGATGGATGTCAGTTGACTCGTTTTTTCACGTAATTTATCATACATTAGATGGCATATAAAGCCAGACACATGATAAGAATGTTCACGGAAACATTCATAAATGAGCAATTAATTGTGTTATAACAGTCCTCTTAACACAAATGCAGTCTTGAGTGCGTTTCTTGCCCTATTGATCAATGGGCTTGTTTTAACTGTTATTGTTTAGTGGCTGCAATAAAGACAATTAAAGCGCTTGTTCTTAAAGCAGCAGTTAAATCAAAGATGCCCTTTTTTACGAGCTAAAAGCGTATTGATTGGGAATATAAGGTGGACTAGTCTTGTACTCATGGAGAATTCCTCACACCTCAGGGAGATTACCATCGAGAGGCCTAAACCTGGAGAAAACGGCAGAAGACATTAGCCAAACACACGTTTAGCTATCTTCCCATCATGAAGGCGTGCCTTCAGCTGATGCTGGTCAGTATGATTCACACATGGCGTGTGGCTCTCCTCACTCCTCTGAGGTTTCCTCAAGACTAATGTGGAATTTTCCTGAACCTAATCCACCGGCAGCACACTTATATTAGTCCTCGCGCTAATTTTCATTACGCGTGATCAAATCGACACATTCCAGACATATTTTACACTAGATTAGGCAGGTGGTCGGTCTAAATGACCCGAGTATCATTTCAGTACAGGATTCAGTAATTTAAGGGTTCCCACACCCCAAAATGATCATTTAGTCATTAATCGGCTTGGTTTGTCCTCGGAAACACAATTTCAGCTATTTTAGATGAACACCAAGAGGCTTGACGATGATTTTCAGACTTTTCTGCAGCTTGACGGTGACTGCTGTTTGGCATTTGTCATCCAAAATGTCTCAAACTGTGCCGAACGGGTTTGTAATGATATGGCGGTAAGCGATTAACGACGAAATGTTCGTTTTGGGGTGAAGTAACCCTTTGAATTCTTTAAATTGTGAGTTTGTGCTGTTGAAATCGAATCATGCACTTTCACTCGGTTTCATCAGGAAAGAGAAATCACTTGTAGCTTTTTAGTCCTTTTTTAATGGCCATCAGCAGCCATTTAAACTGGTTAGATGCAATAGTCGTTTGTACTTATGAGAACAAGAACAAATCAGGCGCCACAGCATAGTCACTGATCTGAAGTAATGCGACTTAATCATAAGCAATAAGATGGAAAAACATGGTTGATCAGTCCATACACAACTATAGATAGATCAGATGACTATAAAATCAGCAGCATTTGACAAATGCAGCAGGTGGGATGGTATTCCTGGGCCCTGCTAAGAATACTGACATTGAGACTGACATAAAAGAAAAATCGATCATTTTGACCCATACAATGTATTTTTTGCTATCGCTACAAATATAGCCCAGCCGCTTAAGATTGGTTTTGTGCTCCAGGGTCAAGGGGATTTTATTAACCTATTGATGTATTTGAATGTAAAAATGTTATATGTACTGTTGCGTATAATAAATGCTTGACTTTTACGAAATGGTGCAAATGTTAAGAGAGGGAAAGCTCACTTAGGATACATTTTTGAATGTATGACATGAGAGAAACCTCTTTTTTGAAGGGGAATACACGCATATATAAGGGGGTAAAATGTGGAAAAAGACAAATAAATCACTCCCACAGCAAATTAACTTTTTGCTAAAACTGTAGATACTGTTTTCGTATGGTCAGATCTTCATTTTGAGCTTATACGCTCAGAAATCACACACCCTTTCCCTAAAAGCAGGAGTCATATCTGTTTTGAGGTGAAATATTCTTTGATTTCTCGAAGCCGATGCCACGGTGTGGTGACAAAGCAAAGCCAGTTGCAAAAGGTCAAACTTTTACCTCACTGACTTTTGCTTAACCCTCTGAATCTGTGAAGCACATCATAAAACGATCCATATCCCCTTTGATCCGGTTAAAACATCATTAATGTGTAACTGAAAACACATGGCTGCTCTTTAGAGGAAACGTATGGTTACGTGAAGTGTCGTATCTAAACGTTACAGGAGGTTTCCTACTGTAGACCCCACAGGGATCAAGAGAGCCCCGCTGAGACGCGCCACGCTCACGCTGGGCTTGCTTTAGGACTCCGGCAGCTGATCTCCAACCAGTTCTGCTGCTGGGTTTCAGGGGGGACAGTTTAGGTGAGAGAGAGAGCGAGCGAGAGAAAGGGACGGAAAGGTCAAACTGGAAGAAGTGGCAATGTCATGGCCAAGACCACAACACATGCTTTTTTTCCGGTTCAAACTGTGCCTTCTCATTACACCAAGTTAATCGCGTTACATCCCAGAGATGTTTCTTCTATTTGAGAGTAAAAAAGCATCACAATTGGCTGGACGTTCGAATGCAGGAAACGCTGGAAGAACTGAATGCTGTCGGATACTCTTCTTCTTCCTCCTCCGTCCCGTGTCGCAGACACTCGAGTCTGGAGGTGTTAGCAGCCTCTGCCATTTGCCGCATCCTCGTATGGACGTATCGTCGCTCAATAGCTTAACAGCTGCCAATACACAGGCACTCCGGGCCGGGATCAGACAGCTGTGGGGTCTATAAAGAGCCCCCCCGCTATGGGCCGACGAGAAATCTCACACCTTTCCCTGCATTAGCCATGCAATCTGCCCTTTTGATGCTCTAACTGGCCACTTTGAGTGCTCAGGTACGGCCGTCAGGGAGAACGACGAGGACGTTAAACTGGAGGATTTTTGGATGATAAGTGGGCTTTCAGAAAGAGCGGCTGGAGAAAATCACACTGAACTGGCACTGGATGCTGAGCTTTCAGACCAGTCCCGTGCTGTTTGTTCCCCAGTCGTGCTCAACAGAGAAGGTTCTTTAGTTTTAAAATCATGAATTGCACTCAAAAACCTTTCATCTTTTTTTTTTTTTTTTGATGTGGAGTGTGGATTCATTTTATTATACTCTTTTATTCTTTTTTATTTTGTGAATATTACCATTTCAAAATCTCCTATTTCTAGGGTTTCCATGACGATGGGAAAACAGTATTTTAAAATAATATTAATTTGCTTTTTTAAGTTGTATTTTAAATAAAAACTTCATGATGCTACCAGCATCACAGGGTCAAAATCATGCTAAAATATACACAAGTGTAATGCAAGTAGCTTTGGCTAAAAAAAGAAAAACTGTGCTAAATGCATGAATATAATGTAAATTTCCAGGCCTTTTATATTTTTTAATAATCATTTAAAATGTCAAGTTTTTTTTTATATATATATATATATAGTTTTTTCATTATTTATAGTTTATATATTTTATTTTACTTCTTTTTTACACTATGATTCAGCTTTATTTTTATAAGTACTTAAACTTAAGTATGAAGTTAACTTCACCTATACTTCAATTAACATTTTTTGTAGTTTTAAATTTTTTTCAGAATATCACAAACCAAAAAAAAAGTGAATATACACACACACACACACACACACATATATATACGTGTGTGTGTATGTATATAATTTGTCGTTTGATTTTCCTTAGTTTTTATTTGAGCATTTACTAGAAGAAATGGCCCAAGGCCACCTGACTGGCTCATTCACCCGATCTAAAGGTCAGTTTTCTTACAGCGATCCTCTAAACTGTTGACCCAACATAACTACACAACTACATATTGTCAACTCAATTCAAATCAAAGTCCAAATATACGTTATCACTCATAAGTATTCAGTCAGATGGAGGCCAGCAGACGCACACAGGAGGCAAACAATCACCACCTACCCCCACATCCCCTAAAAAAAGATCTGACACACATTTGGTCCCGTATGTAAGAAAACAAACCCCGAGTGTAGTGTGCCTGACAAAGGGACTAAATGACACATTGGCAGCACTTCATAAGAAACCTCTGGGAGCTGCTAATGGGTCTTAATGGCCTTCCTCAAGTCTGAGGGCTTCACACCAGCCTGGACTCGGCCTTTGACATGGCCTGGCTAAAAGACGGGGTGGTCTTCAGCCCACGAGGGTTACAGGACGACTTTGAGGAGATGATGTCATCGCTTCTCATAACTCCCTATATGGAATAAAGGTCAAAAAGCATAGAGATTTTTGTAGAAATAGCATGTGTGAATAAACAATTCTATCATTTAAAATAATGGGTTTCTATTTTAATTTAAAATTTCCTTTTTTCTGTGATGCAAAGCTGAATTTCCATCAGTCATTACTCCAGTCCTATATATATATATATATATATTTTTTTTTTTATTATTATTTTTTTTTAAACAGGCCGCCCATTTTTTCATTTGTGTGTCAGTTGTTGTTTTTTAAGTTTTTGAATGAAAACTACTGAGTATTTTGCAAAAAAAACAACATTTATACACTGATTTTATGTACAAACTGTTGAAATTCACACACACACACACACACACACAGTGAATGAAAGAAACACAGTGTTAGACTGAACTAGACTGACCAAAGGGTAATCAGCCATGTTTTATGGATTCAAACAAGGCCAATTTAATTTACGCAACTGACTTTAAAAAGTTATGACCAACTATAGACTAAGTCTAGTCTAGTTTAAAAAGTTTTTGCAACCGGCCACTGATTGGACAAAAAAATCAGTGTAATGCAAATTGAGTCATTAAGTCATTTTGCTCCATCTTACTTCCTTTCTTGAACATTTTAAATGTTTATATCTGCTAAAGTGCATTCACTAAAGTCACTGTAGTAGTATCGCATGCTGCAGTGGAAAAAAGGATGAAGTTTAAACTGATTAAATGACTGGAGAAGTATGATAAATGTGTTAAAATATCAATATCATGCCTTCACAAAACAGGCTAAACTGTCATTTCATGCTGAAATCTCAAAAAAATAACCAAGCAACAAAGATCAGGTAAAAATGTTATAAGTGTATTTTTGGTTTTGTGATATTATCAATGCAGCAAGTCAGAAATATCAACCTTCTCAGAAAAAAAACCAAGCCTGAAGCCAGCGATACCCCACAAATCTCCAAAGAGCACAAAAACCCCATCTCTAGAGACGAGAGGATATATCCACCTCCACCGCCGTCTTACATTCTTCACACAAGCATAGAGACAGCATACGAAAGACAACAACAAACAAAATATTATTTTACAAAGAGGAAAAAATAGAAACATCTCTATCTGTTTACAGGTAGTTTGGTCACACATGCCCATTGCATCCAAACATTTCATCCCTTCAAAGTCTTGAAAAAATCTCCACTCAAAAAAATACTGGTAGCTATTGATCCGTCTACAAGTAGAAAACGTTCGGTAAAAAAAACATTCCTCCGTCTAAATTTGTCTTTATAACAGAACTGGAGATGATCTGGTGAGCAGCACCACGAGTGACGTCCGCGTACAGACACTTCACGAGAAAATCCTTCCGCTGAAGTCTGCTCAGACATGCTCCAAGAGAAAGCAATGCTACTCCGAAAGGAAACTAAATCCCACAAGTCCAGTACATGACCTCCAATACAACTAATGTTTGGGCACAGAGAGAAATGTTCTGCGTTCATTTTATCATCATCATCTTGTTGAAAAGCTGACACTGAGGCAGTACCTTTTCACAAGATACATTTTGGTCGCCTAAAGTGTACCTTTTGAAAAGGTATCGCCCCAGTGACAGCTATTTGTAATATAAACTCCAAAAGGAGATGTGTGGCAGGATGTTCACGCTGCTCTTTCCTGTTCAGTCAGGATGAACGGTGACCAAAGGCTCCAAAAAAAAAAAAAAAAAAAAAATCACCATAAACGCAGTCCATAGAGCTTCATTGAAGAACAGCCCAACATTAAATTCACTGAAAATCTGATGTTTACATGTATTGCTGTGCCGTATTAGAGCTAAAGCAGAGGAAAAGAAATAAAAAAAAAACTTAAGATTCAGTCTGTTCTTCATGCAAAAGTACCAAATGCATGCGCTGACACCCTCTGGTCTCCATCCGCTTTCATTGGAAAAGAGCAGCATGAACGTTCTACTAACTTCCTCCTTTTGTGCTCCACAGGAAAAACAAGTCATATGGGTTTGCAACAATACGAGTTTAGTAAATCATTCGTTTTTGGATTAACTTTCTATTTAACCATTTAAAGATTTTTTTTTTTTTTTTTTTTTTTTGAAAAGCCAAAAATAAGAGATCAGCACCATTTTTAGGCCTTTTTATATATTTTTTTAAAAATAATTTTTAATTTAAACATCTTGGCGTTATCTTGAAAAAATAAAAATACATCATCAAGTCAATTCTTCTGCATCTAGTGAGATCACATTCATATTTCAACTGCGATATGAATAATAGTCACATCTTCTCAGTGCTGGTGACGAGACTCTGCCCTTTCATCCGCTGTTGTTTATGATCCTCAAATGAAAAAGCAATAAAAAGACAAAAGGTCAAAAATGTGGGACATGTACAGTAATACAACTCATATGGAACTTAAATACTCTTTTAACCATTTTTTTTTAACCAATACAGTCATCAATAATAATAAAAAAATATCTCAATTGAAATATTGTGGCGCTGTGAAGAACTCCACTTGAAAAATAGTTAAAGCATGGACAACCGACCAAACGTAATGCTCCATGCATGCCGTCGAAAAGAAATCGAAGCACACGAACAAACACATACGCAGGAAAACGTCAAGTTTGCATGCTGACGTCTTGAGGGGATATTCCACATTTGGTTACGATGCCATTAAACTTGGTAGTGATATGAATCATGTTTTTTTTTTTTACACCTCTGAGCTGATCAAACGTCTTCCTCTGAAATCTGTAAACAACATCGTGATGGATTTAATGCCCAGGAAACTCTGAGTGAGTAAATTGCATTACAAAAACTGTCAGTATTACATAATGCATCCTTTGTACTGATTTTGCACTGACGTGTCATGATTCCACTGTGTGAGCAATGTTTGCAGTAAAAATGGCACTTTGCAGGATTGTACACGACCAAAAAAAACGACAACGAAAACGTACAAAACGACATAGAAATCCAGTCCATGCTTAGCAGCAGAGGAGCGAAACAGGACACGAGTGCCAGGGTAGGAAAAAGCCCTTTCACGCTATAGAAAAACAGACGATCAGCTGCAGCTACACGATTAAATAAGAAGACCGCGCTTCAGAGCTCAAATGTCCATGTAGTCATCTTCCTCATCCGACTCGCTTTCCAGAGACGATTCCTGACTCGACGTCTCCTGCACCTCTAAAGCGGGCTGAGCGAGAGTGTCTTTCTTCACGTTAGCTGCCGACTGAGAGGACAGGATCACATTCTGATGGGAAAAGCAGACGAAGAGAAAGAGAGCATTGGGTGAAATGTTTTGAGACGCTCATCTGCTGAATTAGGAAGGAATATCCGTGACACGAGAACACCCACCTTGAGTTTCTGTTTGGTCTCCTCAGAGATGCTACCCTTCGGAGAGAGCAGGGTGGGCGTGGGGGGGGTGACGGTTATCTCTGGGGGGAATTTAGTGACTGTGGAGGGGATCACCAGTTTGGGCATGCTGGGTGGGATCCTGGACCGGATGCGACTCGCATCTGCCTGCTTCGACTGGTCACTTTCTATAAACAATTATTGACACTAAAATATTAACTACTGTGTTCTTACATTTAAATTAATCATTTTGTACAAAGCGTTTATTGTGTACATGCATGTTTGTACACACTATACGTAATTACACTTATAATTCATAATTACACCGTTGACCCCATCCCTCACATCTTTGTTTACCCTTAAACCTACCCATACCACCAAACCTGCCCCTAACCTTCCCCGTATCCACCTCAATTTCAGCAGAAGTGTTTTGCAACACAATATTTTAAGGTGTCTATAATACAGAGTAATTACCTAGTAAGTAGCTGCTGTACATACATGAAACATAACGTACCCATCACGTAACTAAGTTATAGGACAGTTTGTACTTGGAGATGTAACAGACAGCTACTGTTACATTAGAATTTACTACTTAAAATAAAGTGTATGAAGATTGTACTTAAGTTACATCTACATCATTACATGATAAGTACATTTTATTTCATGCAAGTACAACGGCTGCTACTAAGAATCTAATGAGGTAGTTACTCTGTATTATGACACTTTGAAATAAAGTGTTACCGCATTTATTTGATCAGAAATGCAGTGAATCAGTAATAAACAGCCCCCTAATAGTCGACAAGAAGAGGCTTGGTCAACCAAAAATTTAAGTTTCACATTTCACATGATGTGCATAAGTACACTTGCCTTTAAAGACTTTACAAATAAATCCACAGTGAGTGAAATGTCTAAATTAAACAGGTCAAAAACAAAGCAAGCACTAGTTTATAAATAAATGACTTGCTGCTTTTCCCTAACACATTCATCATTATTATATCTACTAGTGTGCTGTGGCAAGCTTCAGCGCTTATTAGGCTATGTAGGCAATTAAAGTCTCATTATTATCAGTTATATGGTTTATTAATTAACACACAACTAATAGTCAACAAATGCTTAAAGGTGCCATAGAATGGAAAACTGAATGTACCTCGGCATGGTTGAATAATAAGAGTTGAGTACATGGACATAACATACTGCGAGTCGTTTCCTACTTCTTCTAGAAATCAAGTGTTTGCAAAAGACGACTGAAAAAAGGTCCAATTCCAACACAACACAGA
>JAUCMS010000145.1:17605148-17617541 GCA_032357445.1 Enteromius radiatus | reverse complement strand
GCGTTGAGTTTCGCGGGAGATTCAATGGCGCAGCTTCTCAGTGATCTACGGCTCTGTCCTTTTCAAAACAGCTGACGAAGTTTTCCCGCTAATCAAAGAACCGCCTTTACTGATGAGATGCGCATAATATGTCGTTCGATATATATCGCCCAGCCCTACAAACTAGTCTATAATCCCTAAAAAAATGGTTCTCTCCAGTAAAAAAATCTGTCTGGCCTGAATCAGGAAAGAAATATTCACAGATCAAAAATGTTGTTTTTGATGATTTTGACGGCAGAGGATCGCTTGTATGTAATGCTAATGAAGAAACAAACTCCTCTACATCTTGGAGTGAGTTTTTAGTGAACTCTTCCTTTAAATTACTGCATTAACTATCGGCAAGACATTCAAAAGGCCGCAGACTAAAACAATGACTGAACAGCTACTGCATCGGTGTACATCATTTACAGGTTGCCCAAGAGGCCTCGTTGACCTCCAGATCAATAAATAGGATCAGTTTTGATTTCATGTCGACTTTAATGTCATTTCATTAAGAAAATGGACAACAGTAGCTTTACTGAAAAGCTAAATAATAAACAGTTGCATATTTGTGTTATATTACATTTCTTCAGGAACGCAGCGTAGCTGCATAGATAGAGACATAAAGCAGTCAAGAAGCCATGTTTACTGTCCAATATTAAGACAAGCTTTAGAATTCATTAAATAGACACTAAGAAACAAAACATAATTTCATGCAAAGCCACGTATTAAAAATATATCCCTGCTCTCCCGTTTTCAAGCATTCCTGGTCATTTCTGTTTAAATGTGACACGCACTCCCACATGTAAAGACAAATAAAATACATACAGTGCATTGGTCTTTATTCATGTGTATAAAACGACACCTTAATGTACACTTTAGTGTGGCTTTAGATAAGAGACGTGTGTCGAGGCACGTTGTAAAGACTTCAAATGTAAATGAGTTTGGTGTTCAAGCAAATAAGGAATTTTTACAGACTGAGCTCGGACAGAAAGAATATAATGTAAACACACAGTCTAACAGTCATTACCAGTGTAGAATTCACGATTTAGTGAATGACTGTTGCATTGTGGGTATGTGAATGTGAATTGGCACACTGCAAAAGCAGCATAAAGGCACACAGCAGACACTTTAACTGTCCTTACTTCGGCAGACTATCCCTGGCATCTTCCAGCTTGGAAAGCACCCACTGAGAACGACAGAAACGCACCAATTTAAATGAATGCACAGGTATTCAATTAAATTAACCTTTGCAGGCTATTTCATCTATGATTAGCTGCAAGGAAATGACAAATGATAAACTCTTAAAGGGACAGTTCATCCAAAAATGAAAATTCTGTCACTCCAATTGACTTCCGTCTTTCTTTTCAATGGTGACCCAAAACAGCCTGGTTGAGTAAATGATGACAGAAATTTCATTTTTGGGTGAACTATTCCTTTAAGCTTTATAATGGCAGTGAATGGGCATTTGTGTAAGAAACGAATCCATATTTAAAACTTTATGAAGCACAATCTTCATCACTTCTCACATTTAGTTAGCAGTTCATGAATCCCTTCCACTGTTTGTTTACAGCAGCAAAAATGTGCAACTGTACCTTTGCTAGTTCTGGAGTTTTGAAATTGATGATCTTCCCAAACTCTTTGGCATGAAACACTGACTTGACTCGCTCCTGTGACAAATCGCAAGATTTATTTCAATCATGATCAAGAGAAATCCTTGTTCAGTAGGTCTTTAATTAGGGCTCTCTCCTCACATGGCCCTGGTTACCACATTACAAAATAAAAGTCCTTCCAGAGGTGACTGATTAGTAATACAAGTTAAGTTTTAGGGTTAGTACCTTATTATAGTGCAAGCATGTACAACAGAGCTATAAATGTAAGGGTTAAACATAAATGTTTGCATATTCAGAATAACCTGCAGTGTAAGTCTAGCGATCTAGATTTAATGTTGTTTACAGATGCACATAAAAATCAACCTCTGTGTAATGTAGGATGATGCACCTTGGCTTCTATGCGCAGTCTCCTGTCCTCCACGATCATGGGTGCTTTGGTAAACTCATCAAACAGATACTGCCACTCACACGTCAGCTGCCCAAACGTGCCCTTAGTCACAAAAAATATCCCCCTGAAGGAAGAAAATCACACAGACATATAAAAAAGGTGCTTAGAATGCCTTGAATAGGACAAAATAGTATGTGTATATTCTCAGCTACATGCAAAAATATATAGTTGCATTTGTACGAGTGATGTCTAACGATAAATCACACCTAAAAAAATACTGTGCGTGTATACTGTGTATATTTTTTACACACACACACACACACACACACATATATACTAGGAGTGTAACAATGTGTGTATCGTGCACCGAACAGTTCACAGCATTTTCCAGTTGTTAGTGAGCAGAGCACATATCATTAAGTAGTTAAGTTTGAATGCACTTGTCAAAGGAAGTGATGTCATTTCTTCATTATCTTCAGCTGGGGATGTTCCTGTGATATTGAACATATCGGCATATGTTGCCATTTGAATGTCTTTTTATTGTTGTTAGCATAACTGCTGCAAATAAACACACATTTTATATTCTAAAATATGCTAATATTAAAAAGTAATATGTATAAACTTCTTTTTAATGCTGTCCCTCAACAAATCTGCTGACGCACATTGTGATCACCTTGATTTGGAAAATGCCTGTGAACTGTTTGATATGTGATATATATATATGCGTATTGGTACGCTATACCATTTTATATAATACACACATATATATATATATAAATAAGATAAATATGTTTATATACTGAATATATTTATATATAGTATAAATTACATGAATATAAATATATACACAAACAAATATTTTTAAAATATATACTTTGTGTTTATTTATATATACATAATAAATCAGCACAGTATATTATTATATTACATAAACTAAAACTTTTATTTTGAATTCGACTAATCGCAATTAATCATTTGACAGCACAAATTTTTAAATTTTTGAAGACTTTTTTTAAATCTTCCCAAATTTCTGACAACTTGTAGTGTGTTTCAGCCTTTTCACACGTGTGCGTGGTATTCTTGAGCTCAATAATAGTATTCAAAGCTAAAAAAAAAAAAGTATTTTGAATAGAGCTCAGGGAGTTTACGTGAAGGCTTTTATAAGAACACATGAACATTAAACACAGAACAGCTGTGACATGCTTAATGCTACTGATGCATGCTTAAAACCCAAATACCCATTCATCTAACTGCGCCGTGTAATGTGGGGGGTTTAAATAATTCTCCTACCTTTTAGTGATCATCAGGAAATCGGATTCGTTCACCTTAGCATGAGCAAAGTACCTGTACTTGGCAAACCGTCCGTTTTCAATATTCTACAAACCAGATAGAGAAACATTAACATCAAAAAACACACAATCCTGAGAACGTCTATGATCAAATGCTTCGTGGCTCATGAGATGTGATGGTGATAGGGCTGCACAACTAATCAATTACTGAAATCATTCAAGGTCCACTTATGTTGTTCTGCGTGCTTAAGATGCGCTTATCTTAAAGGTTTGTATTTTATTTGAGTATAACATTATTATACCACTCATAGTTTTGTTTTTTTTATGTATAATGCATAATTGACACCTGAGGTTTAATAATGTAGAAAAGAGTGTTTTCTGTTTATGCTAATATGCTTCAAACAATGAAGGAAACAATCGACAATCGTGATTTTTGTCATAATGGTGTCAAGATAATGATACAAGATCTGATGAAAACAAAACTTCTCATCTTCATATACGTCACGATAGCTTTGGCATTCTTCAGACCAGTTTTTATTAACTTCCAAAGAGTTTTTACATTCCTTAGAGCTCAGGCTGGTGTGTTTGAACGCGCTCCGGAAGCAAGAATGCAAATGTATAAAAATTTCCCTAGTAAAAAGACTAGAGAAGAAAAGAACTCGATGCAAAATTTAAGCAAAAGTGTAAACATGACGTTTTCTAAAGAGACTGAAGTCGGAGCACACACCCTGATTCTTTAAATCAATGAAATGCTTTGATGGGTGTGGAATGGGTTAATGATAAAACAAAATGCACATGGAAACAGACTTTATTCAGGGGGGGAAAAAAAATGACACGATGGAGTGGGACAACAAACCAAATTCCATTCCTAATCATAAAACAGCAATATTTTATTTCAAATGTTTTAGATTTAATAATGTATTACTATCCGCTAGGCGCTACCTGAATTACGTGAACACACTGTAAATTACACAAACATTTACTGAAAGCCCTGAGAAAAGCAGTTAAAGAGAGTCATATTCCTCATCCTCATCAGTGTCAGAGCTACTCATCTGAACGAGGGCCGCTCTGCTCTGTGAACATGACAAGAGAGGAGAGCTGCGGTCAGTGTGACGGAAACCAGAAACACCAGTACATCTAACACTACACAACACATCACAAAAACTCTAACTGTACTTTTACATCATCGTTGCATATTTTTGCTTACTGTTTTTAATAACTCAATAAATAATCCAGTTCTCATTTTTAAATCTGACTTTTAAGATTGAAGTTTTACACACGAGACGTGACCCTAGACCACAAACCCTTAAGTGGTATATCATTAGGATATTAACTAAAGGTCATGTTCCATTGAGATATTTTGTCAATTTAATTTAATAACCATAAATATATTAAAACTTCATTTTTGATTAGTAATATGCATTGCTAAGAACCCTCAGATTTCAGATTGTTGTATCTCGACCAAATATCGTCCTATCCTAACAAACATTCATAAATAGAAAGCTTTTATTCAGCTTTCAGATGATGCATAAATCACATTTAAAAGAAAATGTACACTTGTGACTGGTTTTCTGGTCAATCTCAGTTCAGCAAGTTATTAGCCCATTTCAAATATTATCTGATGATACGACTTGAAGCCCTTGGCCTGTGTTTGGTGTGTTTTGTGATGCTATGTTAATCTTAAGACTTCCTTGGTAAACCAGTTCACCTGAAAGACCATCTAGACACATTCTAAGACACAATCTAGGCTAACATAAAACCAGCCTGGACGAGCATGAAGACTCACGATGGTCAAAACTGGTTGTTTAATGACAGCGGTGGGGGTTTAAGAAAATGGCATTGGATTTTGAAGAAACCAAAAATCTTGTTTTTGTATATTTACAATACACGAATGTTAGGAATATCTGTATCTGGGTAGCTGATATGAATACGTTACATGTACGTTAAACATATATAACGCTTTACATTTAATTGCATGTTTTCATTTAATCAGCAACAATACATAAAGCTGTCAAAAGTGACAGTAAAGACAAAGTATTTTTGAACGGAGCAGTACAGCTATTATTTTCAGAATTACTGATGACCCTAAAAACGGTTTATCTCTCAGTGGCTATATATTTGACTTATTTTCAGTCAACATTTAACATTTTTGCAATATGTATTTATTTACTGTACGTTTTAATTTGTACTGCAGAAGACTGCTGAACATGTCAACTACCCATTTCTGTTTTTTATTATATTGTACGTTGCTATTATGTCTTTACTTTTTAAATGAATTGCCATGATCTTGACCACCAGGAGTGTGAGGGGAGGAAGTGAAGTGTCATGCATCACCTGCAGCATCTGGCTGCCTATGCCCTCCCTCTCCTTATACGGCCGGATGACTCCATCCTCGTGGATGAAACGAGGAGGACGTAAACTATCCACATCCTGAGACGTCTCCGCAGCTCTGCAATCAAATCGAGCCAGGAAACGCGTCACAATCACAAACAAACACCCGTTCCTAAACAACGCTCACCGATACTCAGACATATCCAGAGACCTTTTGATGCCTTGAAATGTGCTGCTGGCCATGTCAATGATGCCCCCTGTTGGTCTGGTCAGAGCTCCGACCAAACCTTTGCCCATGCCTTTGAAGAAACCCGCTGCTCCTTCCTTCTGAGCTCCTGCAGCACACACACACACACACACACACACGAGATGCTGAGCGCTCAGGATTCTTGACAGTGAAATATTTCCATGAAACTCAACTTCTTTACCTTTAATGGGTTTAGTCACGATGCCCGTGATGCCGCTCACGAACCCCTGTGTGACGAGGAGAAGAGTACTGTAACTACTGTACTCAATGCAAAGATGTCAACTAATGAACTCAATTAATTACATGATAAGCTAATCAGTTAAAATCATTTTATTAAGACAATATTGTGGAAAAGCATTGAATAGACATTAAAAAAGTGGCTTTAATAGTTTTATTTTCCTGGCATTCAACCTCTATTCATATAATTCTTTTAATGGGCGGATCTTGAGCTCTGTTATAAAGCAGCTTTAGAAGTCATTGCTCCAAAGGACGGGAAAATAGTTTTTTTTTTACTAATCAAACTAAACGAATACATTAAACTGACAGTCCTACACTGTAAAAAAAAAATGGTTATGGTTTACACGAAAATACAATTTTTGTCTTCCTAATTCAAAATTTTAACATTAAATTAAATGTCAAACTTGCCATTTCCATGTAATGATTTGTAAAAATTTTAAGTTAAATTTCATAATTAAAATGGCTTCAGCAATTTTTTCGACGTATATTTTTGGTAATATCTACAGTATATAAACTAGGATTCATGAACTAAGGGAACTGTGGCGCGTTCATGAACTGATAAAAAAGCCATTCAAAAACTAAAACATTAAAATGTAAATTGAAAGGCAAATCATTTTATCACCAGAACAAAATAAAACACTAAAAAGCGTAAATATTTATTTGTTTATCTGCATGTTGTGACCACTGACCAACACCAAGTAAAGTTGAACATTAAAAAAATTCATTTCATTTCAAACCTGCATGATGTACTATCATATTCTACGCATCATAAAAATAAAAGATATTTTGAAGAATGTTCATAACTTCTACTTAAACCAAAAACAAACACGAGAACCATAACTCTTTGGTTTCCAAAATATCGTATGATAGCAACATGATTAATTTAAATAGTTTGGAGAACGGTCTGTTGTTAACTCACAGAGACGAGTCCCTTCCCTCCTCGCGTCAGGCCTTCTCTGAGTCCGCTGGGCTGCTTGTTCATGGCCTCCCGTCTCTTCTGCTGATACTCCTCATCCAGGGTCATAGCAGCCACTCCTTTAGCCATGGCTCCCGTGATCCGAGACGCCGCTCCGGCCAGACCGCCTGAGAGAGGACGAGAGGTGGATGGCTCAGACGAGAGCCTCATGTGACGACTTTTGTTTGTAGAGTTCACAACTGCACAGATCACTCACAATATTACTGTATTATTAAATATAGCATAATGAAAACACGCACCTACAGCTCCTCCAACCAGAGCCTTCACACCGAGCGCCATGCCCTCCATAAACTCCTCTGGTCCCTGTATGGCACCCTGACAAACCAACATTCAGCCGTATTTATATATCGTATATATCATTTTATATTATTTTTACATTTCTTTCTTTATTAAATAAAAAAAAGAAAAATATGTTTTAATTTTATTATTATTATTATTATTATTAATAATAATAATAATTTATTTCTATTTAATTTTAGTTAGAACATAACTACATGCATGGTACAAGGTTAATTTTAAAAACTGTCAATTTACAGGGCAACTTATTCTTTACTTAACAATCCTATCAAAAAAGCTTTTACCTGATAAGGCTCATAAAAGAAGGCCTCGACGCCCTCAGACAGACCGCGGATCAGTCCGAACGGATTCCCGAGGACATCTAAACCCAAAACCAGAACATACATCTGCTTGATAGCCTGAAACAAACAGCACACAAGCACAGACAAATGAGTGTATGTGTTTAAAACACACCGTTTCAATCAGCAGGAGCTGGTCAGTGTTAAAGGTGAAAGGTCACCTGTTTGGAATAATGCCGGACGACCTCCCACTGCAGCTGCTGAGTGGTCCGAAACTGGTACTTCAGCTCAAAAAATGCAAGTCTGGAGAAAGACGGCACACAGTAAAGCAATAAAATAGAGTTCTTGTAAGTAAATATACTATTTAACATCACATAAGAGACTTTGTAAGCACTGTATGCAGTGGTATACTACTCATAATAATGTGGGCATACTGTACACAGTATATAACTTAGCATGCATGGAATATGCACTGAACCTACGACTGCTGACAAAATGTAAAATACACTGAGTACAGTGCCCTCGATTTCATCTTGCCTTTCTTATTTTACAAATGTGCTCTATACCAACATAACCACATTCATTTATGAGAAGACAACTGGATATAACTTGAGGCTATATTACAATTTGACAAGCCATTTATTTTTATGCTCTACAAACGGCAAACTGTTTCATATACAATTTTATAATTAATTAAGCAGCTCATTGTTATTATTTTCAATACTAATACCAACTAAATTAACTTAAAGTATAAAAATTTTAACTAAAACAAAGCCAAAATAAAAATATTTAAGATTAAATAAAATTACTGAAAGCATTAAAATTACTAAGTGGAAAAAAATAGTCAAAAATATAAACAAATAAAAATAAGCGTAAAGCATAAAGACAAAGCAATATTAAATGTAAATAACAAATAAACTAAAACTAATTTAAAACTATATGTGACATTTAAAAAGAAATGAAAAGCACATTGACAAACTAAAATAAAGGCAAAATAAAATATATAAGTTGAAAAACTGCCTTGGCAATTAAGTGAAATTACTGAAAGCGCTAAAATTACTAGGTGGAAATAAAAATTAAAAAAGTAACACTAAATACTGTAAATGTAAACAACAAATAAACTAAAACTAATTTAAAACTAAATAGTGACATTTTAAAACTTTTAATCACATTGACAAAAGCAAAAGCAATTACTAAAATCTAAAATGCTAAATTAATAATAAAAAAAAGGCTTCCAAAAAATGTATTCAAAATACAAAAAAACAATATAATAGTAAATAAATACTTTAATTTTTTTTATAATCATGACATAAGTCTTATCTAATAATGAATCCTCATTGCATATGTATAGGTTTGCTCCCTTGACAAGCACTTCTATCTCGTTTCGGTCTTTCCACTAGAGGGCAGTGTGAGAGCAAAAAAAAAAACTGAAGTGAAGCGTGTTTTGATGACAGCACCTAACCACGTGTGAAATCCAGAAGAAAACCAAAGTGTGAAGTGAGCTTTCAGCAGGTCAGACGACAGAGAGTGCATGCGGTGAAGTGAGTGTAAGTACTTGAAGAGGACGTCCTGAGCGTCAGTGAGAGTCGCTCCAATGCTCTTCAGCAGGAGGTTGAGAGACTGAACGGGAATGACCTCTCTCTCTCGCTCTTTCTTATTCCCGTCTTCACCACCGGTGCTCAGAGAGAAACTCAAGTGAAGCTGCCTCACAAAAACACAGTTACACACCACACTGTACTCTCAGAATGTAAACCTTTAGTGAGCTCAGCTCGTCACCAATATTAAATGTTTATTCTTTGGTCAGAGCTTGTGGTAACTGACCTTGATGGGTGAGATGTGGAAGTGCTCGTACAGGCTGATGGGTGACTTGTCTGTCGCTGAACTATGATTCAGCTCCATCTTCAGATAATCAATGTCCTTCTCAAACAACTCCACCTACAGTACAACACCGCACACATACGTCAACAGATCACTAGCGAATGAAGCACATTTGTGACCCTGGACCACAAAACCAGTCATAAGGTAAGATTTTACAAAACTGAGATGTATACATCATGTGAAAGGTTTCTTAGGATTAGGGCAATATTTGGCCGAGATACATCTATTTGAAAATCTGGAATCAGAGGGTGCAAAAAAATCAAAATCCTGAGCAAATCACCTTTAAAGTTGTCCAAATTAAGCTTTCTTAATGCATATTGCTAATCAAAAATGACATTTTGATATGTTTACAGCAGGAATTTTACAAAAAAAATTCCTAATGATTTTCGCATTAAAAGAAAAATCAATAATTTTGACCCATACAATGTATTTTTGGCTATAGCGACTTAAGACTGGTTTTGTGGTCCAGGGTCACATTTAATATGGTGTTCATTGTGTGTTATAAATGATTATACTCTTTAAAAATTATAATCACAAGTACGTACATATTTTAATGTATTATAATCGTTTTTAGGATTATTCATGAGATGTTATAAGACATTATAACATCAAAACAATAATGCATTATGCATTAATGCCTTAATAATACCCTTATAATTTATTATAAATACAGGCTTCATAGAAAGTGTTACCAGAAATCTTTCAGGCTCAAAATCTTGATAATACAAAATGTACAGTAATCACAAAGAGTGTGGGTGAAGTATAGGGAGAAGGCTATTATAAATGTATTGCCAAGTGCTGAATAGAGCAGTGACCAGGACAGGTTTGAAAAGCACTGGAATAGAGTACGGAGAAGAATCAATCACTGGCAGGTTTCACAGATGTACCTCCTGCTCGGACGTGACAGCACTGGCATGCTCGGCACTGAAGAGCTCAAGTATGGCATACAGGAACCCAAGATCTATCCTCAGGTCCATCTCCTGAATCAACACTTTAAAATACCTGCAGAGCAGAAAACGAAGCATGCTTTGCTGTTTCTTCGAGAGCAAGAGAAGAAAAGAAATTGTACGAGGAGGAAACACACTTGATGCGAAGAATGTCTGAATGTCCGGCTGCTCTGGTGATGATGCTGACATCAGCGAGTGGTTTGGGCTCTTAAATAACAAATAAAGAAAGAAACTAATTAACAATACAATGTAACAATTAGTGCTGTCAAATGATTAATCGCATCCAAAATAAAGGTTTTTGTTTAAATAATATCTGTATGTGTGCTGTGTTTATTTATTATGTATATATATATAAATGAACACACAAAAGTATTTATTTGGAAATAACATTTATATGATTTGATTTATAGATGATATATAAACATATTTAATATATAAACATAACATTTTTTTAAATATATACATGCATGTGTTTGTATTTATAAATGCATAATAAATTTACACAGAACACACACATATATATATAAATAATGTAAACTAAGACTTTAATTTTAGATGTGATTAATCGCTTGACAGCGCTATTAATAAAGGTAAAAACTAGTAATAAACTTAAAGATAAAAATAAAACAACTAGGGCCAGGACTTTAACGTGTTAATTTAGAGTAATTAATTAAACGCATTTTAATCGCACTTATTTTTGCACCGCCCCTAAGCAGTTTTCTATTATCTATCATAGCCTGCCTGTTGACTGTTGAAAGTTTTAAATCTAGTGCACATAAAAACAAGACGTGTGCGTATGCGCGTGCAGAAAACCATTTCAGCACAGCAAGAGCGCACAACACTATGCGCGTGCAAAAATGCGCTCTCGCGAGAATGCCGCTAAGCAGGCCTCGCGCGACTCTCTCAGCTACTTGACAAGTACACTTTGGAGGCGGGGAAAAAATGTCAGATCGCTCTTGATCGTGATTGGTCATTTTCAACACATACCCTTATCATGGCTTTAGGAACAGTGTGTTTGTGTGTGGGTGTTTTTTAATTAATAACTAATCCTTTATAAACAACAATAAAACACCAATACATATTTGCAGTAGAATATAAAAATCAAAAATAAAACATGAAACATAATGAATAGTTTAGTCCTTTCAATAATTGAGAATCAATTTAGAATACTGTAATAATTCAGCAGTCATATAGCAGCTAGCGTGGTTCTCAGGTCAAATAGGCTAGTTATATGCGATTAATTTTGATTAATTAATTACAAAGCCTCTAATTAATTAGATTAATTTTTTTAATCGAGTCCCGGCCCTAAAAAAAACATAAGAAAAACAGTGGATGGACTGACCTAAGTCCATGCTGACTGATTTGGGAGGTTTGATGGGGTAGAACACAAACGGGAAGATGGCTCCAGGCAACTGATTCTGGATCTGAGGAATAAACAGGCTTTCATGTTCACGGACCATAATAACTGTATGAATTAGTGCGTCACAAGTACTGAATTGTGCTGATCTAGGCTCTGTGTTCGCTCTGGTCACATGGTTATAACTGAAGCAGACCTGAATCCTGTTGATCTGGACTCTGTAGGTTTTCTGGCGGGCGGAGACACTGTACTCCACCTTCAGCGCTGGCAGGAAGTTCCTCCTGAGCGGAGCGTCAAAGGGCTGCATTATCCTCATGTCCACTCCATTAGCAGCAAACAACACCTGATGAACATTCAGTGCAGCCAGAGATCGATTACAACAGACATAGCTTCTGTCATGATGCAGCACATCTTATTCAGCAACATGATAACGGAGGGTTGCAGATGTCGATGTGTTTAAAACCCTTCTGCCTTCCTTATTTGAGAGTCACACTCATGGTCCTACCGGTCTAAAATGACCGAACACCTAAAAAGGAA
>JAUCMS010000145.1:17540527-17551436 GCA_032357445.1 Enteromius radiatus | reverse complement strand
ATTGTCCTACACTGACCCTACACCTAAACCTACCCCTTACAGGAAACTACACACATTTTTAGATTTTCAAAAAAACATCATTTAGTATGCTTTTAAGCCTTTTGAATTACGGGGACACTGAAAATATCCCCATAAAACACCTACATAATGTAATACCTATGTCATACCCATGTCATTATGCAAATTTGTGTCCTCATAAACCACATAAAAACACACACACACACACACACACAGAGTAACATTAATACCGGAAAACTAAAACTGAATGCAATCAAACTTATAAAGCGCAGACAATGAGGGATAACAAACACAACACACCTGAACATAATCACACGATCAACAC
Source organism: Enteromius radiatus (assembly GCA_032357445.1). Lineage (NCBI taxonomy): Eukaryota > Metazoa > Chordata > Actinopteri > Cypriniformes > Cyprinidae > Enteromius > Enteromius radiatus. Next base: position 17,551,093 of record JAUCMS010000145.1, on the reverse strand, counting down.
AGACAGAAAGTAGGTCACACAGAGTGAAGGGGATTCTAACCCTAACACAAGTGTGCTGTTGAATGTATGCTAAACTAAAACATTCTTTAATGTAATTTCTATTAAACGTTGTATGTGATAGGGTGGATTTAAATGATATTAACTTTAAATCTAAATATCACACAACAGTTGAAATTATGTGATTCAGGGACGTCAAAATAACTATGACAAAATACTATTAAAACACAGTGCTTTAAAATATTTTTAAGTGTTTTTATGATGCCAATCTATTTCATTAATATTCTATAATCTGCAAGAACATAATATATATATATATATATATATATATCACAAACAGTTCCATGTCCCATTGTCCTTCACTGATATCGACAATATATATATATATATATATACACTGTAAAAAATTACTGTGATATTAAGTAAAAAATTGTGAAAATGCTACGGTAAAAACCAGCTAAATAGTTAATGGTGAATTCCTGTAAGGTTTAAATCCGTAAACTAACATTTTTGTTTGAATTTATGTTTTTTCTTTGAAATATAATAATTTCTGTTTATATACATATTTTTAAAAGCTGCTTGTGATGAGCTTTGGTTCATCATGTTGTGACTTTCTCATCATCACCTGCATTTGCTGCTTATCAGTGTATTTCAAAACAGTTACAAAACAGATTTCAGTACTTTAAAAAGTTGGTACAGTAACATTTTATCAGGTAATGAAATTACGGTATTTAACTGTAAATGTAATTTACAACCGGAAAACCTAAAATGTTCTTACCGTATTTTGAATACAATCGAATTTCGGCAGGCGTAGCTGCCAGTTTTTTACTGTAAATTTATCTTAAATTCCTTTTTTAAAGTGTATATATATATATATATATAATATACTTTGAAGTGCAATTTTTTGATACAATTAAGCATACGTCTTTTTTTTTCTATTTCACAAGGGGTTTTACTGTTTGCAATACAACATAAATAAAAAATCAAGCAGGAGGTGAGATGAGGGGGTGTTTGGAAGAGACATGCATAAGAAGGCGTATGAATGCACAAACTAGGTCACTAGAGTTGCTTGCCATTTAGCAGACACATTTGCTTCGGTAACAGAAATCCATTTGCGGAGGCCGTCCCGCAGGAGCAACCTCGGGGTGAGGAGTCTCGCACTGATAAACAAGGTTGAGTCACCCCTTCTTGGGATTTAAACTGTGCTTTCTGTGTTGGCAAACCAGAGCCTTAAACAAAGCACACATTTGCCAGCAGAGCTCTCTGCAAACCTGCTGACCTATATTACGAGCACGATGCCGGTGTGAAGAAGAGGGGAGCTTCCTGTTCTCTGTCTGATATCAAAAAAATGCAGCAAAGACGTATTACTCTAAATCCATTAATACCTTATGACTGTGATCACTGTAAGCACACACAAGTCTGTCATTATTTGCCTTCTTTCTTTCTTCTGTGCACAAAAGAATATATTGTATTGCTCATGTTTGACTGTATAATAATAAAATGCCTACTTTTTCTTACATAAAGCAGAGCCAAAATGTGCATTTCAGCTCTTACAGAGCTTTTTCATTGAGATTTACATGAAATATTAAAAGGCCCATGAGATTAGGGCTCTCATCTGCGAATCGCTTTCAAGACAAATATGGAATGACCTATAAATACGAAACAAGGGTGTGATCGAACTTTTTAACAGCTCTCAAGAATCTAGACAGAATGAGATTTAGATCTGTATGAGAGCTAAAAGTATGAACATATGAATAATCTATTGAGATGATCTCTTTGTCAAAATCTTTAAAACTCAGTTTGAAGTGACAACAATAAAGGGTTTGTGTATTGGAGAGTGACTATAACGAGCCTTTTTATAGTAAGTGTCAATAATATGACACTTTTGTCTAAATTATTTATGCATAAAAGGCTTAAATACATCTGTTCAGCGGTTTACAGTTTTTATAAAGTTACATTAATAAAAGAAGATAGATTACTAGCAAAGATCTTATTTTATTATATTGCTTGTTACCATCATTTATGTATTAATAATAATAAATGAAACGCGTATTTGAACATATCATTCACTGAAATGAATTGTTGTCAAATCAAAGTCAGTGGAGTGTAACTAACATGACGGAAGCCATTTTATAGCATGACAATAAAACCATAAAACAGATGCAATTACTGCATGTCAAGGTCATTAAGTTTGCTGGAAAAAGAACAAAATATATATAATTATTTATTTACCTTTTAATAAAGTCAAATGAAGTAACGCCAAGAAAACTTAATATACAGCGTTATTATTATTAGACATGTTGTTAACATAGTTGTTGTTGTTGTTGTTTTTTTTAAAAAGCACACATTTGAAAATGTCTTTTCAGGTGTACAATATACATAAAATAGCTTAGTATTTGAAGGTTACACCACTTAACATTTAGTCGTTCGCTAAAACTTCTTTGTATTGTTTTACAAACCCTAATAACAAAGCAAAATAAGACCTACATATAATATGTTCCCTTTTCATAGAGCCTTACTTGACCCATATAGCAACAGCACATTGTTATGAAGACGCTGTTTGTTAATATCGACCCAGTCGAACCTCACGCTTTTACATTCTTGTACTAATTTAAGAGGAAGGATCTTACCGTTGCACCACTGGAAAGGGTGCATCAATCCACCCGTGCGGTTCTCTTCTTCTGTGAAGGGCTGTGTGTTTATCAACAGAGAGACGATGCCCTCTGTCCGTCTGTCGCTCTGTCAGGCCATGCAGCACATCTGGATTCATCTAAACGCAGTCCTCACTCACAGTCTTCATAGCGATCACTCAGTCGTTTCATCCGGTCAGGGAGTAAATACGTTCACACTCACAGCATTTGACTCCTAGCGTTTCCGTCCGGTGAACAAAACGCGTCTTTCGTTTCACATTTGATCGCGGCTGATGTTGGCACGCACTGAGAACTAAACAAGAGCGGACTAAAGTCCCTCCCAGCCGGAGTGATGGGCACAAAACCGAGCCAATCTTCTCCAGAGCACTTCACTGTCATCTGTGACTCACATACGAAGACATGAACAAGTCAGTCCTCTGGCTGTCATTTTGCATCTTCATATGACACGACGTTAAATAGAAATGCAAAAGCCACGCGTAATTACAAACGACTAATAAGAATTACAATTTCTGTGCAACATTCATGACTTTTATGCTGGATTTTTGTTGTTGTTGCCATTAGTCAACCCACCCTTAATTCTGAAATATGGCAGGGGCCTTCAAGGGCCAACAAAGGGCCCCGGTATTTTTGTCTTCACAATATAGGTGGTACGGAGATATTGAGGGGCCCCTAATCTGCCACAAGTAAAAAAAAAAAAAAAAAGAGTCCACACAGCATGTCTCTACAACATCCAAATCCCGAGGGGCCCCTGAGGGCCTCAATACACAATACCGCACCCCAGTTCCTCTGTGACGTTGTAGTGCCAAGATGAAGTGTATAGCAGGGTTTCCAATCATTATTAAAGCAATTATTTTAGGTATATTGATATTTCATGATCAGAATATGTTGTTTTAAATGTGTTAAATAAAGGTTTTAGTGCACACTTAAAATCAAGTAAATAATGTATAAATAATGAATATTATACAGGAATAACACATGACTCGTAGATGGGAAATCTTTATTAAATATATATTATTCATACAATTAAACATATATCTACATAGTTATATTGTTATTACTGTATATGTGCTTTAATATAGCCTACTGTAACTGTATATAAATACATAAAACTGTTTATATTGATTACATAGGCATATATTCACAAACACACATTAGTGCTGATGATTGGCATCCAAAATAAAAGTTTTTGCTTGCATATGTGTGCACTTTGTATAATTATTATGTATATATAAAGACACACATGCATGTGTATATTTTAGAAAAAAAAAACAAATATTTAAATATATTGTAAATATTTTAAAATCTTATATATATATAATAAATATACAGTACACACATATGTAAACAAAAACTTTGATTATAGAAGCGATTAATTCAGATGAATACATTATGTAAATACATTTATTTTTTTATATATATCATGACTATATATATATATATATACATATATATACATATGTTGTAAAATCTATAGACTGGTGTAGAAAACAACACGAGGGAATAACAAATGGAATGTATATGAAAATATCGTAAACATGACAATACTGCCCTCTTCTGGCCTCTTTCAGACTTTGATCTTTATTAAATGCGTACTTTTAAAACATACATATATACAATAATATTTATTCTCTTTAATTGAATTAAGTATGTAATCATCTTCATAATTAATGTTATAATAAATCAATTTAATAAAATGAGATGAGGTCTGTGATGAAATATCTTGTATCGGGTGTTCTCAGCGTCTCTCAGAAGAAATATGACTGTTCGTATGCAGAGATATTAGCCACGTACACAGGGCTGTAGTTGTATATGAGCGCGCTGCTCTCTTCTGCTGCTTCACTGAAGCGGTGGGAGCTTCTCCTTCCTAAATACACACGCGTATAGTATATGTTAATCCAAATTCATACAAATGAGGAACAAGCAAACACACAGATAAGTCGCGTATGAGACTGCAATTACCCTCATTGACGAAGAATTCGGTGAGTAAGGAGGACACGCGCACAGCATTGCTGGAGTGAGGAAAGTTGTAACGAGGGTTCCACTGAAAGCGGTTGACTTCTGGGTGCCACTGTACCCCATAGAAAGGGTACTTCCTGCCTGCAGGCCAATGATATTTCATCCACACTGTGCATAGGGATGTTTAAATATGAAAAGTGGCTGGTTTTATTACCTTCCATGGTCGAAATGAACTCGGCGCCATTTTGTGCTATGTTTGTGGACAGCACTGAAAAGAAGCCAATTAATTTCTCATTTCCCATGAATGCCTGAAAAATAGGAAGAGACCTTAATCAGGTTAGACTTCATATTGAACTTAACACGGAAGAAAACAAGTCTGTGAGAGAGGTCCTAGAACACATACAGTTATTAAAACGCACAACTTTTTTTATGTTGTTTTTGTCATTTGCTGTATGTACTGCACCAAACACACTGTACTACTATCCTTCACAGCCTAGCGCTAATGGCATTACCCTGTTATTTTGATTACAAGTATTTAAATGAATATTGTGTTTATAAAAGATGTACCTCTTTGGTTACTCCATAATGGTGAAAATTTCCAGTAAGTGGTTCCTGGGACAGTGCTTTATGAATGTCAGATGGGAAGCTGGTAAACATACGACTGGATGAAGCCTCTGTTCATGGAAACAAATGTGCAAACAGACATTAGAGACTAATATACTGTATATAGATGCATATATATTAGTGCTGTCAAATTTCAGATTTATTGTGATTAATTGCATCCAAAATAAAAGTCTTGGTGTATATAATATACGTGTGTGTAGTGTGTATTTATTAGGCTATGTATATAAACACACATGCACGCATATTTAAGAAAAATATTTTTGTTTGTATATATAAATTATATTTATAAATTAAATTAAATGAATGTAAATATAAATCTGTAACTGAATACAAACATAAGAAAACTAAACTATTGTACATTAATATAAGTGTATATATAAATATATATTAATAAAAACTAAAACTTGTATTTTGCATGCAATTAACCACAATTAATAATTTTACAGGACTGATACACACACACACACACACACACACTGCCATTCAGAAGGCAATATGTTTTGATTCTCTTAAAAGTCATCTCTTAAGTTCAACAAGGCTGTATTATTTGATCAAAAACACAGAAAAAAAATCAGTGAAATTTTATTACAATTTTAAAATAGTGATTTTCTATTTTAATATAGTCACATGATACCTCAGAAATCATTCTAATATGACGCTTTTTCAGGATTCTTAAATGAATAAAAAGATTAAAAGAACAGCATTTATTCAAAGTAAACATCTTTTTTTTTTTAACTATATAAGTCTTTACTTTCCCTGTTTATGCATTTAGAAAAGGAACCACTGATCCCAATAAAAAGAAAACTCATAGTGTATCTTCTGCAATAATGAAAAAGCGGATATGCTACTGAGCTTGACTATATATAGTATATCTGTAGACTACCTGAGGTGAAGTTGAGTGGATAAGTGACATTCTCTGCAGTTGTCTTACTCAACAGGTTTTCTCCAGCCACCAGCACCGTGAGCAGCTGAAACCCCAGACATGTTCCCCAGATGGGAAAGTAATCACCCTCATCATTCGCCTGAGACAGCACAAAAACAACCCCTTGAGAAGACTATTGCTAACCTCTTGCCGTTTATTTCCTTTCTTTTTGGTTCCTAAAATAGCTACACGATATGACACATGATAAAAATCTAACTGTTCCCATAAAAAATGCTGACGGCATTTTACTAACAACTAACTATTCAGGAGACACAAGGATTCTCTTACCTTGAGGGCCAGTCTGAAGTAAATCCCAGCGGTGCGAGCGAAGTCAGATGTCTCCAGATTCACAGCGCCTCCGATGAGAAGTAGACTGATTGAGAGACAGAGGGGGTGTTTATGCAAAAATGACCTTTGTATGTTTTGTATTCATGTGAATTACAGCTTATGTTTGTGTAAGTTTCAAACACGATAGAGAGCCGTTATTACTGTATGTAGTGGTTTATTATTTCCATTAATGTATAAACTGGCAGAACTGATCAAATCTAGGCTACTGCAATAATCTCGTATGCTTACTGTATATTACATAATGACATGTCGTCAACAGCTTAAATAATGAGATGTATGAATACATTAGGTAAGGTCATCATGGAAATCTGGGTGTGACGGACACCACATAATCTATAGCGCTTTGAAAGATGGAAAACATACCCATTTATTGACCTGAAGATTTTTTCATGCTCTGCCAAACTCTGGTTTAGTCTGTAACATGAAATGTGTTCGTGAGTATTAATGTTGGAATATGAATATGGTTTTGCTGAAAAAATATTTTCTACATTGTGTGAGGATTCTCTTAAATGTATAGTCCCAGACATAACTTTTGATAAAACTTTGTACATTCATTTCAAAGAAAAAATAACTATAAAATAATATCACTAAGTTGCCACTCTTAACGATTAATGTTCAGCTATAGCCTAACTGTATTTAGCCTACAGGTATGTAAAATATAATACAATAAGTAACACGAAGTGTTAAATATTATGTTAAGTTCACACATATTCCGTTAAAAGCAGTGCTGTCAAACAATTAATCGCGATGAATCACATTCATAATAAAAGTTTTTTTTGTTTACATAATATATGAGTATACTGTGTATATTTATTATGCATATATAAATACAAATATGTTATGTTTATATATTGAATTGCCTATGTATCATATAAAATATAAGAAGATTAATATATATAAATGTAAATATTTTCAAAATAATGTGTAAATACACAGTATGCATACATATAATGTAAACAAAAACGTTTGGCAGCTAAAACACATTAGCCTATTTCTGTAGATGAAGAAATACTAATGAGTGACGTGTATCGATTACATGAATAGGATGCTAACAGACAAGACTTACCTAATTGGCACAACTCTAGCTCCCCCGGACTCAATGTACTTCACATATGATGAGGGGATGTATGTCTTTCCAAACTTTCTCATTGATTCATTGTCAACCTCCTGCGTCAGAATCCCTAAAGACACAGTTATGATGCGCTTAAAGGTCAGTCACAGGTGTGTTTGTTCTGATTATGTATGAACATGATGAGAATAAACGGAATAAAACTAGAAGCAAATCGACGTTTGCGTCAAAAGCGTGGTGCGCGCAGGGTGAGAGGTTTACCGATGATCGGTGTGTCGTTCTGAGGCTCGCTTCTCTGCAGGAGTTTAAACGGAGCGGCGCTGCACAAAACTACAACACACGCGTGCACGAGCGCACTGAAGCCCATTCTGACTACACACACACACACCAGTCCACGGAAAACCAGTGTGCGCCTTCACTTATATAACCTATGTTTCCTATAGTAACTGAACTGAAAGTTTTGAGGGAAGTCATCGGATGGGCGGGGTTTGTACTTTTTAGAGGAAGGAGAACAAGAACTTAAATACCGCGCATGCCAGTTTGTTTGGGAAAATAACGAATTGCTGGGTGACTTGGCGAAACACAGCAGCCGCGTTCTCCACACACGAGACCAGAAGTTCCTGAAGCTTTTAGGAACTTGTATTTTCCAAAACGCTCTCACAGAGAGTCTTCATCACGAAGTGCAATGTCAAATATAGTGACGTCAGCAATCTTGACACGATAATAGTCCACAAGTGAACCTCAGACTGAGTCCGGTCGATACTTTTATTTTGCCCTTGTTCTTTACTGGATTTTCCACAAACCACCTTTCAGGGCAACATGGTCGCAATGGAAATTATTCAGCTGATAGGCTACCAATTTACCGCACCTAAAATGCACATCCAAATTACTTGCTTGTTTTTATATGAAAATCCATATAAAAGTAAAAGGTGACACTTTACAATAAGGTTCATTAGTTAATATGAACTAAGAAAATACTTCTACAGCATTTATTTGTCTTTGTTAATGCTAACTTCATTAGGCTACTAAAATCACAAGTTGTGTTTGTTAACATTATTAACGTACTGTGAGCTAACTGAATGAATGACTATCAATGAAGATGAATAATACTGTAATAAATGTATTGTTCATTGTTTGTTGGTGTTTGTTAATACATTAACTGATGATGACACTTTATTGTGAAGTGATATCAAAGTGTTTAAATATGAAAAAGAGTTAGCCAGTAAAAATGTACTTAAAAGAGTATTTATTGCATAAATATAAAATTAGTGCAAAATGATCACAATTGAAAAAGGATTCATGTCTATATTGTCCAAAACCCAACTTTCTAAAGCGTTTCCAAACTTTTGGGGGGCAGTGTATGTGAACTGAATTAAGTTTTCGGACAGTTAGCCTTAGATGTATTTGCAATGAAAAAACCAAAATCATTACAGATTAAATGTGTAAAGGCAATTTGAACTCAAGTTCAGTTCAGTTAGGCCAATGTAAAGGGCTGAAGGCAGAGAAAAAGTCCCTGCGGTAGCTATAACAGGACTCCAGCAGGAAATCATTCCAGCATATACATCATCTCAATAAATAAGCTTTCTATTGATGTATGGTTTGTTGGGATATTTGGCCGAGATATAAAAATCTGGAATCTGAGGGTGCAAAAAAATCTAAATACTGAGCAAATCACCTTTAAAGTTGTCCACATTAAGCGTTCTTAATGCATATTACTAACCAAAAATGACATTTTGATATGTTTACAGCAGGAATTTTACAAAAAATCTTCATGGAACATGATCTTTACTTAATTTCTGGTTAAAGACTGGTTTTGTGGTCCAGGGTCACAAATGTGAAATTCACCAGTTTTGAAGAAATTGGAGACTTGCTGTCATGCAGGAGCTGTGTCATATGCAATTCTTGTGCAAATATACACTGAATCATAAACTATGATATTGTGAAATATTGGAGTTTAAATATATTTTAAAATGATAATGAATTATCAGCACTATCATCCTTCAGAAATCAATATAACGCGCAAGAAATGTTTTTATCAATTCTTTGTTGAACAGAAAGTTTAAAAGAGCAGTCGTCTGCAATAAAGGGAAGATGGTTTTTGAATGTGACATTTGTCATTTCTCTGTGTCCTTTCAGCTTCTTGTTTTTAAAGCTGGTGTCATACAGCAATAAAGTCACAAGTTTATAAAGGAGCAGCAGTTTCTATAATTGTATTTTAGTGGTTATAATCTAAATAGGATAGCTAATAATCCATTAATTGACTCATTTTAATTTATTATTATATTTACAAATAAGAGAGAACAAAAACAATTGTCACATTTATTTGTTCATAAAATATAAAAATAACATAATTCATTAAAATTAATACAAAAGAACGGTCAACCTAATACAAGTGTATTAACATACCTCATTTTAAAATATTATTTCGGTATTACTTCCAGTATCCTCGAGTTAAGAGGTAAACAAAAATGTACTCCGTCTTATTCATTTTTATTCTGGTGAAACGTCTTTTTCTTTACTTTTGGAAAAGTTGCCACCTCCAACGTTTCCGTCCGCCATATTTCTTTTTAAAGGGATAGTTCACACAAAAACGAAAAAGATCCTGTGAAAGAAAAACATAGGAGGATTGCGATAAAAGCCAAGAGGAGAGTGGTTTTCCTTTGCTAAAGTAAGGAAACATTGTTTTCTTTGAAACTGAAATGCATTGTTTTATTTTTAATATTACTGAATATATATATATATGCACTGTTTTATTTTTAATATTACTGAATATATATATATATATATATACACTGTTTTATTTTTAATATTACTGAATATATATATATATGCACTGTTTTATTTTTAATATTACTGAATATATATATATATATATATATATATATATATATGCACTGTTTTATTTTTAATATTACTGAATATATATATATATGCACCGTTTTATTTTTAATATTACTGAATATATATATATATGCACCGTTTTATTTTTAATATTACTG
>JAUCMS010000145.1:17474485-17500426 GCA_032357445.1 Enteromius radiatus | reverse complement strand
TTTCCTTTTTATTCCTGTTTCTATGAAAGTACGAAGATGTATCATACAAAGACGATGATTTTGTCCTCCATAGTTTCTGAATTCTGCCTCCTCCTAGTATTCATGTCACTACTAGACCAAGCTCCTGATTGGTTAACGCGGTGCGAGTTTTCGCCAAAATTCAGATCTTTCAATCACATGTCAAACGCGCCATTCGTGCCTGAAGATGTCTAATCGCGTCTTTGCGTTGACTTAGCGTGTAAATCACTTGCGCTTAACGCTTCGTTTGCGTCTGACTCTGGTGTGAACACAGCAAATAGTTGGCTGTGTGGAGATACTTCAGGGTATCGGATCAGTATCGGGTATCGACAGATACACAAAGCCCAGGCATCGGTATCGAGACTGAAAAAGTCGCATCGGTGCATCCCTAGTGAAAATAGCCTATAATAGGCTATTATGCATATTAGGTAAGGAAGGTTTTAATCACAGATAAAGCCGTGTGGTCAGGATGTTAAGTGGATGGTCTTGAAGGGGCTTATTTCGCTATAGCATTATCAAACAAGAAAATTGTTTTTAAAAAATTATTAGCGTATTTGTAACAAGTTTCCAGGTGAACTCGTTTACTTTCGGTTTTAAAGACAAGAAGTTAAAATACACAAACACAGAATTTATTTATAAACATAATGCCAAACATGTTACTAAAAGTGTAATAAAATAACGTTCATTAATCAGTATTTTTTCTAGAAAACCGTTTTCGGAGCGTATCGTTTAATGAGGAACACAAGAACAAAAACGTTATAATATCGATTCTGCTCGGAGTGAACCGAATGGATTTTTTTTTTTTAAGCCCTGCTTTTTGTATCGGTATGTAAAGCGCTTTGAGACGCAAAAGTTGCTATGTAAAATAAAGTTTATTATTAAATTACTTGTTTTGAAGTAATTGTTTTACCCTTATTGTGCATACATGTTTAAAATTCTTGTATAATTACGACACGCATTTATGTTTTTCATGTTATTTGTTTTAACTGGAAAAAGAACACTTATTGAATTAAACAATGAGACCACATTAAATAGATTTCCAGTTATAACACCCCTTTAAACAGAAAACACAGATATTGAAACATAAAATGTCAATTTTGTCAGCTACCTAAATATAAGATGCACTAAACACAGATCCATACCATGTGTGTGATCTGCTCCATCACACACTCCACCAGCTCTGACTTGTTCTCCAACAGTTCTGGAGAAAACTTCTCATTCAGCCAAGCCTGAAACACAGGAGACATGCATCTGCTCTGCAATAACACTCATATCATAGACCGTATTTATTTTTCAAATGTATTATTCCCACAATAAGCAGCACTTTTTAACAACTGATAATCATTTTAAGCATTTTAACATTTGAGAATAAAAAAATAACTCGAATAACTTGAATTTCTGCTTCTTTGTGATGTTTTAATTTGCCTTTAACTGCTTAAAATTGGTTTTGTAGACAAAAGATGACTTCTACAAACTTATACCAAAAATGTGTCTACATATGAATTCCTTCTTTTTCTGGGGTTCTTTTAAATATATTCGAAGAATCCTTTAAATAACTAATATTTAATAATATTAAAAATATTCGGTTATTACATTATATTATTTCAAAAATATATAAATATTATTTCAAATGACCCTTTTTTTCTAATCAGATACATGCAGCATTGGTGAGCAGAGACTTTAATTAAAACAAAACAAAAACATTACGTTTACCAACTTTTGTATGTAGTGACAAAAAAATAAAAATATTATGTATAACAAGTTTCAGGGCGTTTCATCAGTTTTGATAACGTCACTATACCTATAAACTATAAATGGTATGTAAAAGATGTGTCCATTTTTGGTTACCCATACAGTAAAAAAATAAATAAATAAAAATTCTGGCCAAAATATATTTCAAATGTATGGTAAATATATGTTGTTTTTGTGATGCTCAAAAAAATATATTTTTGAAATGGAAAATATATTTTTCTTTTAAACCAAAATACATTTCAAAATATATTTTAGGGTGAAGAAAATACATTTCCAACCTTACAGTAGGATTTATATGGATATCAAAGTATCCTTTATTTAAAATGTATTTAGTGCAATAATAATAACAATGCTGACGTAAACAAACATGATTTTCTTTTTTACATTATATATACATATATATAGATGTGTGTGTGTTTGTTTTAGTATGTTTAAGTATGTTATAGAATATGAGAATACATTTATTTATTCAAATAACGAATAAATAAAGATTTTCTTTCAATTGTTACATATGAAGTGTGAAATAAATATTTTTGAATGATTTTAAATACGTTTAATTTGTATTGTGAAATATATTTCAAAATATACAAAACAATATATGAGCTAAAATACATTTCAAAATATGTTATAAATATATTTTAAAATGTATTTCAGCACATATACATGTTTTGTCCCATACGGGTAGTGACGTTACCGTATACGTTGACTTTATTGTTTATTTGGGAGTTTCGTTCATCTTGCTTAAGAGTGCTGACCGTGAAACACACTTGACCATCAGTATGCGGTGTTATTGTTGGCTGGAGCACACATTATATGTCTGACCTCTTCCAGTTTGGCGATGAGCTCCGCTGGGGTCATCAGCTCCTCCTGGCTCTCCTCTCCTCCGCTCAGATCATCGGAGTCCGCCATTCTCACGCCCCGCCGTCCACAGAGACACTTTAACACGACGACTGTAACTCACAGAGAAATCAGGGACTAAGTCTAATTCTTCTTTTGCTCTCAACCAGCCTCATATGTACAGAGAGCAGACTTAACGAGAAACACGAGGTTAAATCCCAAACTCGGCGCTGTTTACATTCTCGTGTGCATTCACTACGGAGCCTTCGGATGTGGAATTTCGCGCCAAAAAAACAACAACGTGTCGACGTCATGACGACAGCGTGTACTCACGCCGGTTACGTCGCGCAAGTCTGTGCAGTAGTTGCAAATTTTTTGTTTTCGAGATAACATAACATTTTGTAACATAAAGGAATAATCCATGAAACATTTATTTTATGACTGAACATTTACCCAAATGTTTTGGATTTGTATTAAACATCTCATATTTAAAAGTATTACATTAAAGATTCGATTCACTGCTAGATATTTTAGCTGTGTAAGAATAAGAGTCTGGCGCAAAATTTGATGATTAATGTAATTCTTATGTATGGGAAATATACACAAACAGAATTGGTCTAATAATAAACTAATATTACATTATTTAAAATTGAGCTAAAGCATTAAATCGAAAAGATCTAAAAATAAATGAATAAATAAAAAAGCAAAGGATCCTTTTCTAATGGAAATGTTTTGTAAGTCATCGTCTGTATACTTTCTCTCTCTCTCTTTCCTTCTTTTTTCTTTGTTTTGTTTTGTTCCTTTGCAATTATGAATGTAACTGATAATAGTTAAAAACATGATCCTCTTTATATGTATTTTGTGTTCCTGTTCCTGTTATGTAGTTAATAATAATAAAAATAATTAAATAAATACAATTGCCCTATGCCCTCATTCACTATTCACATTTGTCCATTCATTCAGGTCACCTGAATGAAAACGAAATATAGTTAAACAATTTAATAGTTAATTTATTCACTTTGTTTTAATAAATATAAGAATTTTATATATTTTATATTATTAGTAGGCCTATTATTTCTAATTATTTAATTACCTTTTAATTTTTACTGTATTTACAAGTGTTCTTGTTGTAATTTTCATATTTATTTTTCTGATATTCTTAATAAAAAATAATTTAAAAAAATCAAACGTAAAGATAATAAAAAGATTATTTTTTTCCCTAGTGATATACTGTATATTTTTTATTAATTAATTATATATATTTTTTTAATTCACACACACACACACACACACACACACACACACACACACACACACACAGATATATATATATATATAAATTCTTTGAGTCGTCCAAACCGCTAGATGTCGGCATTGCGCTTTTCTCGCGGCGCTCTTCATATGAAGCGCACAGCAGCTCTGGCGCATGCGCAGTTTCTCTGTAACAATGGCGGCCAGGCTTCTCTTGCGCTCAGCGACCCGTGCTGCTGCTGTTTGCAGTCGTCAGCCTCTGCCAGCTCAAGCTGTAGTTAGGAGACTGGCGTCTGGAGGTACTGGTCGCTCAATGGCTTTATTCTTTAAGTGCGTGTTTGGACGGTTTGCGCTGAAAAATGCAGCTTAGATCGATGGTGAAATCACCTGTTTGAGTAGCAGCAGCATCTCTCTCCCACCGCCTCAAATACAGTCAGACAAATATATATTAACACGGGCTTGAATGGTGCTATTGCGTCATTTTTGTCGCAATGCTTTATCGTTATTTCCTCATTGTAGAGTTGTCGTTGAATTCGCACTAAGTCTAATCCTCTTACTTGCTGTCATCCTGATTAACTTCGTTACACTTGCGGGAAATAGAAATAGTTTGCACACCAACAATAATGGCAGCGGAAATAGATTTGCATTTGAGATATAAATGTCTGTCGTATAAGGTATATGTTAGTATGTTGAAATGCGTTCAAATTACTCGGAATTATGACATTAGCTCTTAATTTTGAGTCATAATCATTACAAAAGGAATAATTATGGAATGCAAATGTGTGATTATTACAGGACTTTATAACTATGGCTTTCTTATGAGTTTGTCATAATTTTTAAATTCATGTCGTACTTGTAATTAGGTTTTAGTATGTCATAATTTCAACTAAGTTCATGAGTATTTATTTTGTGATGCAGAAATGGGCTCCCAGTAGAACCATTAAGTAGGTCAAGCCAAATCATTTGCTATAAATTTTGGAAGGCAACAAAAATAAAATGCGTTTGGGACATCAATACACCTTGCAGTCATTGTGTGTAATATTACAACATGGCGAACTTGTGCTCAGGCATTCCCACAGACGATGAGCAGGCCACAGGTCTGGAGAAAATTGTGTTGGA
Organism: Enteromius radiatus; assembly: GCA_032357445.1. Taxonomy (NCBI): domain Eukaryota; kingdom Metazoa; phylum Chordata; class Actinopteri; order Cypriniformes; family Cyprinidae; genus Enteromius; species Enteromius radiatus. Next base: position 17,495,449 of record JAUCMS010000145.1, on the reverse strand, counting down.
GGCATCCAAGAAAGGAACTGTGAGTGTCTTGTAATCGTTTCTAATGTTCCGTTGTGGCTTCTTGTGAAATAAGAGTGCTAAAAGTTCAAAACAATCAATGCCATCTTCTCCACTAGGATCCGTATAACATCTTGAAACCGAAGGAGTATGCAGGCTCCAAACAAGACCCTCATATCGTCCCATCCATAACCAACAAGAGGATTGTTGGCTGCGTTTGTAAGTAATGGTACTATTTAGTAGAACTCCTATGCATTCGTCCTTGTGTCTCATACTTTAAAATATACACATTAAGATGCAAATAAAGACCAGTCTACTACTCGTCCTTTAGTCTAGTATGTGCTTATTGTGAGCATGAGCCATTATGACAACTTAATGATATTTGGACAAACCTGTTAACCAGTGTGTCTTTGTTTCTTAAAGGTGAAGAGGACAACACTGCAGTGGTTTGGTTTTGGTTGCATCAGGGCGAGGCCCAGCGCTGCCCATCCTGTGGTGCTTACTACAAACTTGTTCCACACGAGTTACCCCATTGAAATATACACGTCACCCCACAGGGGGCCTGATCTCCTCTGCCAATCTCTCTTCTGAAAAATAGAATTGCACTTTATAGGGGCCTAGTTAGTTCTTTCTCATTGGGCGCTTCACATAAGCAGACCAGCAAATCTAAAATGTGAGATTTGGCAGCATTTTACTAATTGTGAATGTTGGTGTAATTTATTTTGGAGGAATGGTTTACAACATGTATATTTTTTTTTTTGCTGTGCAATATCAGCTGCTTATACATTCCAAACTTTCTTTAGAAATGCAATGCATTCCTTGCCCCGTTACATAAACGAGCTGTTACTTAAAAGTTTGCACATTCTTGCAAAAGAGAATGTCTATAGACTTTGTCTTTTTTTTCCAGTGTTTAGACAAAGGTAGTACATTCCCAATTCTGCGGGACTCAAAATATGCTCCATTTACTTTGAAAGTGGTGAGAATGAACGATACTTGAAAATAAATGTGGCGTTTCAACACACGATGTCATCTCATTGCTAGTATTAAGTGTCTCGAAGACCTGAAATGAACTTTATTTTATACAAAAATATTTTTTACATTCAGTTAGTATGCAATGTACAGCCATACATTACAGACACTTTTCACATTATTGGTGCGCAGTCAAATGCATTGATCTTTTCAAGTGCTTTGAGGCTAACATAATGAAAACATTTAAAAACAACTTCTGGTACGTACTCTTATGAGAATATTCCTCTTTGAACCAGACTAGCCCTTCGTCAAGTTATGCAAGAAACTTGAGGATGATTATTTATGCCACACCCTGAATTGTACCACAAAATAATCTGCATTCATTTGAAGAAAAGCTTGTTCATGCTTATTCCACATGAACTAGGAGGCTATTCTCTTTTGCAGATACAGGTACACCGATGAACACAGAAACATGTAGCATTTACATTTTAACAGCATTTCGCAGAAAAGTGATTTACAACAGTGCTACACTTTACCAGTGCTGTTTATACACTGGGAATCGATTCCAAATCCGTGCTGAGCTACAGGACGTGGTATGTAACAGTCTTTGAACACTTTGCAATCCCCGAAACTGACTTGATCCTTCAGTATCAGTTGGTAGTAACTTGTGAAGGAGCTTGTATTAAGAGAGATAACCCGCATCAGTTTTGGTTTCAAGAGATACAGAAGTCTAGGCCCTAAGGACCAGTCGGTTCAGTATGGCTGCAGGCCTGCCATGTTGTACCCAGCAGGTGGATGCCAGATGGGTACCGGGTAAGGGTAGGAGGGCAAAGCAGCCTCGTACGACCCAGGAAAGGGGTTGCCCACTGGTGGGCAATGCATAGAGTGGGTCTGAGCAGGAGGTATTGTTAGATGGTTCGGAAAAAGCACCGGCTGAAAAGGTACAGCCTTCAAATGTTCAGGTAAGTCTGCCCGAGGCAGGTAGGGCACAGGTAGACCGGCATGAGGGTGGAAGAGGATCTGCTGGGTAGGCAACGCTGTCTTTGCTTTCTCTTTCCTGTCTGTAATGCGATGTAGAGAGGCTCCTGGTATCTTCTTCAAGTAGGATTCCTCAGTGGTGGGCCTCTTTAGGAGGTGCTGGGGGTAGGACATGTGCGGTTTAAAGGTGTGCTGTAGTGACACAGGTCTGCAAGGATCTCGTGGTAAGACCTTGTAGAAGCTGGAGGCATGAGGGACCCAGCAGGGTTTGGTGTATGCAGGTGAAGGCAGCCTGTAGGACGATGCGATTCTGGTGGTGGGTTTACCATCCAAGGTCCGTGGCGAAAAACTCCTCTGGGTCTTGTCGGAATAGGGTGGGCCACCTTGCAGGAAATGGAAGCGGTGGTAGTTGGGAAGTTCTTTGTTGCTGGGGTAACATCCGAGAGGCTTGCAAACTCCTGTGCTGGCAGCCTTGGATGTGGGCAAACGAGTAGGTGTCTTACTCTCGGGTTCCTTGGAAGGAGACTGGGTCGTCACGGCTATACAGTCCTCAGAGGAGACCGAGCAAGGAGAGGGGCTACGGGATAAGGATCCAGACGATGAGGAGACGGGAAGGGGTGAGCCATCGGAAGAGTGCCGAGTGCGAGTAGAAGAAGGACACACAGGAGACTGGGAAGAGTGGGACAGCTGAATAACAGAGGGTCTCTCCAGTTCTGCACCATCCTCCAAGGCACCTGAGGCGGGAATGGTCAGGCTAGCTTGGGCCAGGCGTTTCTTCTTCTCCAAGGGTGAGATCACCTCAGTCGGGGTGGAAATATGAAGGAGAGAGATGTCTCTAGAGCAGGTGCCGTGGTGGGGACCGAGGACAGAAATGGTGGATGACTGATCGGGGTCCAGGCGATCTGAGGTTGCCAACCAGGGACTGTGATGGGAGCACATGCCACTCTCACAGTGATGATCTGATCCCATTTTCTCCTGTGAACAAGAGGGATATGCTTTAGGACAGACAGATACATCTCCACACATTTAGAGATAAAACACTATGCATCAAACTGTTGTTTTGTTGGCAAAATTGTGAACATCGTTGTGCCTTTTATTTGGACATTTCCTAAAGAATGTCATTAGACTGGCGGATTGACTATGACCTGTCTTTCTTCCAAGACTTGAAAATGGGAGTATTTAGACCAGTGGTGTCAAAATCATCTCATCACAGTCCTGCAGAGTTTAACACCAATCTGCCCCAACACATCTACCAAGACCAGCTAAAACCATCTCAATCCAGCTGCCAGCTTCAAAACAACCTTATCCATTGGCCAGGTTTAGGTATATTTAATGAAATCTGAAGGTTGTCACTGCTGTAGCCCTCCAGGAACTATTTGACATCCCTGATTTAAATAGTACCTTAAACGGCACTAAATTCTTTTCTGTGAATGGGTTCAAACACCCAGCCGTCCAGGGCTTAGGTCTTTAACCCTGCACCTGGTGATCCACTGTCCTGCAGAGTTTAGCTCCAACCCTAATCAAACACGCCTGATCCAGCTAAACAAGGTGTTCAGGATCACTTGAAAAGACACGGGCCAGGTTGTAAGATTGGACACAAAGACCTATTGTCCATGGTGTTTTCCTGGGATGCCCACATAGGACGATTGTTTTGAAAAATGAATGGTCCAGTTCAATGAATCAATTCAACAATCTGTTTGTGTCTTAAAAACGTGTCGTCACAAAGTGAACTTCTCCTAGCATAGTTCCAGTCCTAATTGTTCATTTCACAAAGAGTTTCTTTGATCCAAGTGCATTGTCTTCCTGCTCACCTCGCACTCTTCTCTCTCCATCTTCCTCTTCTTCTTGCTTTCAGGCTTACTTCCCCTGTTCTCAGGGCTCCTCTTGTACTGCTTTCGAGGTTTGGAGGGTGGTAGCGGTTTGTCCTCCTCCCCTCTCATCTGCCGCTCAAAGGGCAACACCAATCTGCACAAAGAAAGAGTTTTACTGTTGGAGCTATGTCAATGCACATTTTTTGACTGAGCAGTTGTGTTGCATGTGGGCAAAGTGAGTTTCAGTTTTTAACTTTAGATTTTCAAAAACGTGTCTGGTTTCTTTTTAGTTAACAAGTGAGTTTACCTTTCGTAGTGTCTGCGTGTGCAGGTGGCTGCGCTGGTGCTGCCTGGACTACCACCCAGCTCATCGTACACATTCTTCCATAGCCTCCGCGCTGTTACCTATGAGCAAACACAACGTTATTAAACATCTCAATATTTATTGATTGTCATTTTTATGGAATGATATCGATTCTTAAATCCCAAGAATTGATTAGTCTGGCCTGATATCAGTTAATGGACTGAATGTTGAAGGGCACTTCCTATTGTGCTTTGGTACTTATATATATATATATATATATAGAAAAAAATTACGTCTCAGATTTCACATTCAGTCCATTGTATTCCAATATTTAAACAATAAATGCGGTTTGGTGCTGTTTAATATGGAGTGACAGATCGCTGTAGCACCTGAACTGATCATCTCCTCCACATTAATATCAGTTTCAGCACACAATAAATATGATTTACCATCTGAAGGTAAGCTTCACAATTCGTATCCAGTCTCATTTAAAGGAACACTCCACTTTTTTTGGAAATAGGCTCATTTTCCAACATCCCTAGAGTAATATCAATTCAACCACCAACCAGATTCAATGATTTATGCTAAGCTATGCTAATTTTGGGACCACCAGACCCGGCGATCGGCTGAATGGATTCAAAAACGGTAACGGCACATCTGTATTACTCGAGGGATGTTGGAAAATGGGCCTATTTCCAAAAAAATGTGGAGTGTTCCTTTAATAGCTCAATCAGTGTTTCAGCCGCTCAATGGCATCAATATAATGTCTTGTAAACAATACGCAGATAACGTCACATTCAAGCTACATCAGAAAAAAATATATTTTGTGACCTTAAATGCATTAGTCAGATAGAAACCTAAACTGTAGAGAGGGGCATTTTGCTAAATACATACAACATAACAATTTGTTTGAATATTTATATATATATATATATATAAACAACTAAAGTAGAAATACTATTATGCAATTTTAACTTTATTTTAAAAACTTCATTAAGTGTAACCTTTTTTTTTCTTGAGAAAATTTAGCATGTACCGATATATCCGAAATACCTGATATATCCAAAATAATCGATATCGAATTGAATCGTGAAATTTGTGTCAAAACCCAGCCCTAGTATTTGGTGTGCTCTCTGACTAAACCATTGGTCTCAAACTCGATTCCTGGAGGGCCACACTTTTGCTCCACATCACACCTGCTTGGAAGTTTCTAGTGATCCTAAAGACCTCGATTAGCTGGATCAGGTGTGTTTGATTAGGGTTGGAGCTGTGGCCCTCCAGGACCCGAGTTTGAGACCAATGGACTAAACGGCGCTTCATGCATCACCGCTGACAATGGACTTTCTTTGCCCAAAAAGTCTGGCTTATGTGAAAGCGCCCTATGGACACATGTGTTTCATGTGCAATTCTAAATTAGCATCTGTACTTGCAGTTTGTTTTCTTGGACTGACTGTGTGTGTATTGCATGCAGTAAAGTGTCAGTCTGATCAGTCCTTGTCATAGTGGAACTTCGCAATTAGTCACTGGTTAGTTTCAGAGGTTGCTTCATATGTGTGCAAGAACATACCCAAATTTATTTTCACAGGCTGATAAAAGTTTCAGCTTTACAATGCTAATACCACCCTTACTGTCTGACACATTGCTAAATCAATTAATGACCGAGGTACTTTTCATTTACAGGTATCAGTCGTCTGAAGTTTGTTTGGTGAGAGCAAACACGCTCAGTTTAGTTGTGTTACTGGAAAAAACTTTAACTGATGCAATAATGGCATTTTTTTATAGCATGATTCTTTGAGTACAAGGTCAGACTTTCCACTCCCAGACCTAATTCACACACATACGCAAGACCCCCTTTGACCAAGGCTAAAATTACACGCAGACACGCATTGTTTTGTCAGACATCGGTTTTACTGACCACGCGCAAACTCTTTAAAAATACAAACACTTGAGCACCTTAGAGTGAGTGGAAACTTCAGTGTGACAGAACAAAGCTTTGAAGCAGCATGTTTGGGCAGAAACAGCTAGGTGGAGGATGGACCCTCGTTCTCATTGTGGTCATAACGGTCACTGTTGTACTTATGGTGTGGCCTAAAGCCATCATAGTTTCCACTGTGCAAGAGCAAGTGGCAAATGCATGACCTGCTTCTCAACTTCCTCATTAGGTGCACAAGCCTTGGGCAGTTGTTGGCATACTTGCGCAATATATCGACAAGATAATGCTATCGGGTGTGAGAGAGAGATGGGGGAGATAGACCAGCACCAGGTTGTGAAAGGTCTGTCTGGAGGTCTGTTTGCATGGGGATACTTACTGCATCATATCCTCCAAGTGTCTCCACGGCTTTGTAGATTTTCCACAGGTTGACTAGAAAAAAGACAGCGACACGATTGCGTCAATGAACAATTGTACAAATCAGGTTATGAGCCATAGATGGCATTTCTCATCATGAAAATCAGTGAAATGAGGTGCACTTCATCTCAAGGAAGTCCGATTAAATGTTATATTTTCTATTTGCTTTATATTAGGTATGCAAACTTGTTACCAAATTTTGGGACATACTTTTTTTTTTTTTAAAAGGAAGAAGAAAAAAACAAGATGAACAATAAAATGTTTAGCACAAATGTAGCCTCTCAGTGAAGGTACCAAATGTTGATTTGTAGTTATTAATAAACATATTTTCTATTAAATAAAGTAAATATTTTGGTTAAATACTTTTAATAAAGTCAAAATGTTTTGTCTTTATGTCCCAAAGCCAAACTTTAGTCACTTTTAAGAGTGTGATGATCTGCAATGAGGAAAAATCCTACGTTATCTAACCGTTGTCATAAAACGGTTTAAAGAAAAGGTCCAGTGTATCAGATTGTAGGAAAGTGTAGGATTTACTCAGCATGTTTTATATATGAGATATATTAGTGGTTTTAATGAGTTCAAATGGTTCTGTTCTGAGAAATCAAATTAAATAGTGGTGCATAGTTGGAACAGCATAATAAGTAGGCTGTTATAAGGGAGAAGAAAATGTGAGAGTATGTGCATCTGATCTCTTGATTGTAAAAGCTAGATTCAAACACGTGTACGTTGTGTAACATGCCCTCATGCTCAGAAACCATAAACAAAACTATAGAAGGTAAAACAAAAGATGAACCTCAAGCAACGCTAAACACGAGTTTGTGACGACCACAATGTGTTTTGGTGAGGTGAACTAAAACTTAACACATTATTAACAGTTATATTTACATTACATTTATTGAATTACAGTACATTTGCATGATTTTGAGAGTATTTGAATGTTCAATGTAAAATCTACATCTTGAAACAAAAGCACTTATTTAAATGCTTTAATATTACATGCAACGGTATTCAGACTCACTCTGTTTAAAGCCGAGATGGGGAATTCTCTCTATAGGCGTGCCTCTTTCCTTCATGAAACAGTACAGATTGGCCACAAAGGTCCTCTCTTCACCATCGGATTGGTCTGTTCTGGAACCTTCCTCACTGCTGTTGATGGACACCATGTTCTCCATCTCCACGCTTGTCTGGTGGAAAAATAGTGTACGGTTAAAAGTGAGAAAAGTTGTCCAAAAAAAAAAAAAAAAAGTGTATTAAGAATATTACATTATATTTGAGTAGTACAATGTGACATTGTTTTCATATACCTCACTATTATACTGCGAGAAAATATTTTATTCATGATTAATATTTCAATTGTGGTAGCATTTCTAGTACAATGTAAATAAAAAGATTGAAATCGACACAAAATAAAGTGTTTAGAAACATTGTGAAATGACCAGGACATGTTTTTGTGAGAATCACCCTTGCTGAAAAATTCTCAGTTTCAGCAAATTTCAGTAGTTCCCAACACAACAGGTCAATAACCAATAAATCTACAGTATGCATGTGCACTGTACACGATATAGGCAATATATGAATATATGTGGGTGAGTTTGTGTCATTTACAGGAAGCAGCATAACTGTGCTTCGAACAACCTTCAAATTTCACTTTCACACAAACAGCCGGATAAATCTTCTCACTGATTCATTTTCTCAAAGCCTCATGCAAAATTGCAGGTGATATAGGTGCTCATGCAACTCCGTTCCGAGACCAGTCATATTCAGAGTGTGAGACTGAAAACACAACAGCTTTGGCTTTCACCACCACTTTCAATAAGTAACCAGACATCCTGTTTGAAGGGAAACCGAACCACTGGTGGGGTTTTCACAAAAGAAAGCTGCACTATAGTGCTGTACTCCATGCTCTGATAAAGACACAAGTGCTGCAAACATGAGAAACTTTGCAGTTACTGCAAGAGGGCGGGTCAAATCTTGTGATTTTCAGCACATTAGAGTATGAATGTAGCCTTCCTTATCTATATGATACTAAAAGAGTGAAGTGGGATTATGAGATATGTTCCTCACATCACACTTTCGCACAATTTGATCAAAAGGCCTTGTGGAAGAAGACGATTCGTGATAACTACAATTATAGCCTTTTTTTAGTTTACACAGAGTAACAACACAGAGGAACGAGTAAACAACAATAAAAACACTAAAAAAAAAAAAACTATCAAAATCCATTTAAATTTGAGGCAGCAGGCAACAAAACTGTAACACACGCTTATAATATAATTCCATCCATTATTGTGAACACTTAACTTGCTTAAGATGCGTGGTTAAGATGGTTTTTTCTTTCTACAGGTTATCTTAAGGGTGTTTGCACTGTTTTAAATCAAGTCTTAGTATAATACTATAATACCATTCATATTTTTGCTTTTTTATTTATAGAATAAACCAGTCTAATGTATTTATTAAGGTTTTTCAGTTAGAGTGTCTTCAGCTTGTTTAAGTTCATGTAAAAATATGGCATGTAGTTGCTTCAAACAATGGTATAAACATTACTCAGTGTAAATTGTGATAATCGTAATTACAGTTATCGACAATTATGATTTTTGTCATAATGATGCAGCCCTGGGAAAAACAAGTGTTCTTAATCTTAAAAATACATAAAAAATACTGCACTTGCAGATATTGCAATATGAATGATAAAAGGCCACTTAAGTGTACATACTTGAGTACACTTTTTAAAAAAATGCACTCCGTAATAACGTCAAATGAAACGTTTAACTTTAATGTGTATTTAAATTGTTTTAATATTGTGTCATGCTGTACAGAATTATGATTGAATAGCATATATACACTGAATAGCATATTAAAGTACTTCACTATAATGTAATTCATATTGAAACTTCATTACAAGTGTTTAGCTACAAATATATTTCAATATGTCACGCTTAAGTACATGTTAGTGTAGCATAAATGATTAATTAATGATTAATTAAGTATTCAATAGCATATTTAGTTTGCATTTAAGTAGGCCTACATCCTTTCAGGTGTATTATTTCTATAAGAAGTAGCTAATAAAGACAAGTTGTCAGGAAACGTGTTGTTGTGTAAATATTCTAATAATGTAACCTATAAAAAAAAAACAACTGTGATCAGATTATGAGCACTTTAAAATGTAATCAGCTACTACCAGTACTACCTTAAAAACACCTCTTCTCATGATTTTGGGGTATGATATCTTTAGCACAAACTGTTTAGGATAAGTTATGTAATGATGCGCTTGCTTTAGCATACACCGCTAAATTGATGATCAACACCTTATAAGCCGTGTAGATGTTTCTGCATAGCAAGGAAGGAACAAGCCCCGTTGAAAGAGGGAAGTAAGTGAACGTTATCTAAAGAAAATCAGCACATTCACCCTGTGTGGCAAAGTGCTATAAGACGATCAGGCCAAAGTGGAACGGCCAGCAGCTAGCGAGCAAGCACACGGGACAATGACCCACAGTACAGGCAGGCCGCAAGCGAGAAATGAAAGAGTGAAGGCATGCAGAAATGAACGCCAGCACATGACAAGTTCGCCCACTCAGTAACATGACTTTTAAGAGCGGGGTACAAAGTTGGTAAACCCTTGAAAGTATGCAAGAAAAGAAACATCAATACCCTTCTAAAAAAACAGCATATGCTGGGTAGTATGTTGGTGTAGGAGCAGAACATGACCAGCTTAAACTAGCATCCCATCTTCAAACCATACCTAACCAGCATATGCTGTTTTGTTCAGCAGGGTATTGACAAAGTGAGCTGAATAATGAACGACATAGCTGCCTTTTGTAGAATTTCCTTGATTCCTCAGACATCACTGATCTGAACCGAACAAACACTGAACTGACTTGAGCTAAATAATGACAATATTGTCTTTTAAAGCTTTATAGATGAGTTTCCATAATTGATTACGTTATTTTCATGTTTATCTCTGTGAAGCTACTTTGAAACGATCTATGTGTGACCCTGGAGCACTAAACCAGTCATAAATGCAAAAATACATTGCATGGGTCAAGAAAACGATTTTGCTTTTATGTCAAAAATCACTAGGATATTAAGTAAAGATCATCTTCCACGAAGATATTTTGTGTATTTTCTACCTTAAATATATTAAAACCTCATATGCTAGTGATATGCATTGCTGAGAATAAGCTGGCTTGCCGGTTTTAGCTCAGACTGGTTTCAGCAGGTTTTTTAGCAGGCTAAATTGTTTGTGGAAACATTTTATGGAAACAGTGTTTGCTTTAATCTCACTTGCCTGCCGAAAGGGTAAAAAGACAAAAACATAACAGCTTGCGAAGAGAAATTCCCCAGTGACTATATAAGCTACGCACAGAAAGATTTGGATTTCCACTTGATGACTCTGGTGGTTGATCTCTGCCGTTTGCACCCAAAGCAATGTTCAGTCAGTAAGTTTCACACTGAATAGAGTTCCTCAGAGAGGGTAACTTCTTCCCAGAATAAGGCCTCTACAGTGACTAATATTGTGCATATAGGGCTTTATTCTAGCCTCTGAGTAATATAGAAGATAAGAAGGCCCCTTTTCAGTGTACTGAAATGAGTAAACATCGAGGCCTATGTTTAAATCTCTCTCCTGCGAAGGGAATAATATCATGCATGTAGGCCCAGAAGCTGGGGCAATCTAATAGAGTCTGATTCATTCTTTCCCTTGCTTCAGTCACAAATACAACAGAGAAAAATTGACACATGTCTTTTGCTACGGGTGCTGTGAGCTCCAATCTGTCCTGAATTGAGTCATCTTCAATGAAATTTCATATACGGCTTTATCGGATTACCATCTACCCAAACATTTCCTGTTATATTGACAACACAGATAACCAGCTTTGAGGAATTGTGGGTTAGCACTAGTTCTTGGAATAAATAGTAATCAAAAGGAAATGTGTTTTCGAGAAAAACGCAGGTGGGTTTTTTTTGGTTTATAATGGTATGGTTATATTGTATATGCATTGTATCTAATGAAACCGTTACAAAACCACAAGTATAATAATAAGAAGAGATGTAACAGTTGTATTCAAATACATAAAGCAGCCTCTATTCAGGCCACTTGATACTGTATATAACAATAAACATTAGATCATTATTACTATCAATTTAATACAGTCATATCAAGACCACAATAGGGAAGAGCTTAGCTCTTAAATGCTACCTTCGAGTTTCAAACAGGAAGGGTTTTTTGAGGTGTGTGTTGAGAAGCCTGCCCCGGTCTCTCTGTGGCTAAAAGTAGCACAGACCCCAGTGTGAGAGACTTTCTGAGAGCTGCAGCTCTTAAATTTCCACCTCATTCAAAATTCGGAAAAGTGCGTGGGTTAGTCTGCAGCGGACGTGTCAATAACACTCAAAATGAGAGTTTATACATGCTGATGAAGACGCAGTGGCATGGCCAGAGCTCACCACCAAAACCACACGGCTTTTAACTTCTGACGCCACCCTGGAAATATGATGCATCTTTGCACTAGCACACAAGTGCTGTTTTCAATTACAAGAAGTGTGAGAGAGAAAAAAAAAACATCTGTGATTGTTTATGCGTGTATCCTTGTGTATAGCATAAAAGAAATGACTAGAAGTGCCACATTTTACCAGCCCCCTGCTATGTAACACTCAAAACTCGCTCGATGAAGAATCGAAAAACTGTAGCTGACATAAATAAGACCAAAGAGGCTGTTGAGAGAGTGCATGTAAATATACTGGAATAGGGATTTATTTCCTGCTCACATCAGAGAAAAAAAACGTTTTTTTTTCACGATCAAACCACAACGTACCACTGTCATATCTCATGTGACTAACTACTGTTCCTGACATCAGCATTCTCCTTAACCGAGATATTGCAGTAATACCAGAAATCAATTTGGCAACAGTCATTAGATTGAAAGAGGAAGTGTGATGTTATTTTTACGAGCATAATTTGCACTTCAGCCACATCAGGAGAATCAGTTATGTGAAATTTACATAAACTACATACGAATTCAAATTCACATTTACAGCTAGGTTTTGGGAAACGATACACAATCATGCCTCGAAGGGACAGTTAAAATAGGAATTCTGTCGTCATTGACCCGCCCCTTTTAGATTTTCAGCGGAACACAAAAGCAGAAATTTGGAGAAGTCTTACGCAGCTTTCGCCTCAGCTTGACCATCAAAATAGTCTGTGACTGAAGTCATATGATATGACGATCGAGAAATGTTCTCACAAATGAGTACTTCCAGCAGGAATACACCATGCAGGCTTGAAATGATAAGAGGAGGAGTCATTTATTACCTGCTTTGGTGAATTCATCTCCTGCTTTTTATTTTCACCGTCTTCTAGTTCTCCTTCTCCAACATCGACCTCTCCTCGAGGGTCCAACACTAAAACAAAGCACGGCATACTGTGTTACACACAAATAAAGGTGTCGACACATGGTACATCAAAGGAGTGTACACAGTGATTGAAACTGTCGGTGGGCAGCCGATTTGAGTTTTTAAGTTTCCAGTGTTCACGCAGTTGATTCACTCGCTCATTTTGGGAACAGAGAGACACGGGTCTTTTCCAGAGACACCACAGAAAGCAATTTGTAAGCTAGAATTGATTGATATGCAAATTATGACAGAGTCGATTCACTCTCATTTCTTTCCAAACCTTTATGGCTTTCTTCCGTAAAACACAAAATAGAATTAAATGAAACCAGTGTTTCAATTTCATTTTACAGGTAAAAACTGCTGAAACGGTTTTCAGTGTTATTTTAGGTTTAGTATTTATTATTAAATGAATTTATGAACATTTTGAGTTTATTTTCATATATTTTTTAATATAGTTTTTAAGATTTTTTAATACATACATATATATATACTGCAGATTTTTCTTTTCAGTTTTAAGAATTGTAGCACTACAACTTTTTTTCTTTAGTTTGAGCCGTTTTGTTAAGCCTCCGTCACTTTTATCAGTTCTTAAGATTTTCTATATCGATTAACTGAATTTTTAATTCAGATGTAGAAATTTCGGTCCCACAATTTATGCCAAAAATGCTGCCAAGACAACATTTATATATATATTATTTGATATATTATTAACTGTGGTACATATTAGTACTTTAACAATATATATTAGTTATTTAAAAGTACATAAAATTCATATTAGTACCTTTTGAAAGGGTATCAGACCAGTTCATTCCTATGACTCCTAATTTAGCATGAGAAGATCAGTGCTCTGTTTACCCAGCCTCTGCTTTATAAAATGCAGTTCTGAATCTGAAGTATTGAGTTAAATGGGCGTGTAAGACAGAAAGAAAGAAAGAAAGAGAGAGAACATTCTAATACGAAACCACATGATTACAACACTACTTCCTGTCTGTATGCATAAACCACAGCTATGTGATACTCAGCTTGAATATAAAAATAAACATTTGTGAGCTGTCTAACAAAAGTAACACAGCAATGCATCCTCTATTATACCAGCCGTGCATTTAATATTATGCAATCTGAAAATAAATGCCCAGCCAATTTGACAGCGCTTTTAAGTAAGTAGATTGTGGAGGCCACTGTGCAGCCATTCCATTTTTACAAGCTTTTTATAGCTTTGTATTTCTGTAGAATGTGCGGGGGGGATGGGGGGGATTCTATTATCACACTGAAGTTTCGGTGGCCAAATTTCAGGTCAGAAATGGCAAGCATATCAAGCCATCTACCGTTCAGGTATCTGGTGAGCATAGGACCAGCACAATGTAACCATCAGGCACCTGACAGCATCTTACTTACAAACCACACAAGCACTGAATTATAGGTTCGCTCTGGGTTGGCTCTACCTCAAAGTCTCCACTTCCCTTTCTCATAGCCTTCTCACCACTCTTTACACTCATATCTCTGTCTGTAACATCCAGCAACGCTTCGCTTTCGAGATCAGACATTTCCTGTGCCAGGGCACTCAACAGGCTTCTGTTATTTTACTTCCCCTTCTGGGCCACAGTGCAGAAAGATTGTGAAAAGTTCGACTGATATTATCACTGGCGCGATAGCAACTTCTGCATTGTCTCTGGCAGCCTGCTATTGTTCGGATGGGACCGAAATGGCACAAATTCTTCAACCCAGCATCACTGCAAACACCAGAAGGCTTTTTCTTCTGATGTGCTTAACCATGAATTTGTCATATCCTGGATTGTCACAAAAATAAAACCATATACGTGCGATAACATCACAATGCGACAGCGTCATAATGTCACAAACAAACTGGTATTTATGTTATGACAACATCAAAGCACGATAACAGGTTACCGACGTAGAAATACATGCAATAAAGCTTCCTAAACAGAAATGACCTGCAATGTTTGGTCAATGAGCTTATCTGGCCTATTCTCATCATTTCGCTGTTGGTGTATCAGATGAGGGGTTTTACGCTTCAACAGTAATGTGTTGCTATTTCTCTAAACCACTTCCTCAAAGAGCAAAACCTGTTATGGTTACTCATATCTAGTCCTTATTACAGTCACTTAAATGACTTAAAATGACAGCAATAGCCCGTATGGTAATCCATTTAACATTAATTGGTTCCAAAAAGCTAATATTTAATGTCACTAATTGTTTAAACTACTAAATAATGACTAGTATACGTTTATTATATGTTTATCAGATCAACCAGTAGATATTCATCATAGCCTACTCACTATTTCTGGTAATATTTCCTATAGTAAGAGTTTGGATTTAATTATTTAGTAGCTATTCTGACTAGTCATTTTAATATACAAGAAATAAAAATTAAATTATAATCAGCGATATAACGTTAGGCACCTTACGTTAGGCTAACGTTAGTGTCTCAGAAACGGTTGACGTTACTTTTGAATTTTAACGTACGTTTGTCTGGCTTTAAAATATAGACAATATCTTAAATCTATCTATTAGGCATTTGATTTAAAACCTAAAAACTGACTCTGGATTTGTTTTAAAGAGACTTTGATTACGGTCAATACTAAGAAAGCCAGTTTACAGACTCTCGTCTTGCGTAAAAAGCTAAAGGCAATATAAAGTATAACGTAATAGCGAAGCCGTGTTAATTGTACACGTTAGAAAGTTATCGCAGCATTCATAATAAGAAAATCGCTTACCCATTTTAAAAGAGCGCGTCGTCCGCGGTCTGTAAAGTCGGGAGCGTGTGTTGATGTCCGTCTGCTCGTCTCGTGTCTCAGTGATTGACAGCTCGCTCTAAAGCACGCGCTCTCTCTTCAGCACTTCCTCTCTCAGGAACCCTGGGACTCTGAGTCCTCTTCAAAGAATCAAAGCGGTACGTTTTCGTTTCAAACAGGTTGGTTTTTTGAGTGCATGCTTCCGTTGATAGGTTTTCCGTATGTCTAACTGCAGTTTTGAGTCAAGTCTGAAAAATAAATTAATGTTTATGTGATCCTCGAGCACAAAACCAGTCATGAGGGTATTTTTATATATATATATATATATATTGAGATTTATTCATCATCTGAAAGCTGAAGAAATAAGCTTTCCATTGATGTATGGTTTAGAATAGGACGCTGTTTGGGTAGACCTGCAGTAATTGGACAAATACGATTTTGATGTTGTGCTCCTTTAAGAGAAATAAATAACACTTAAAAAATTGTAAAGAATGGGTGATTTTGAAATGTTTAAACTTGCATGGTTAGCCTACCACTGAGAAGGTCTGAGAAAGTACCCCACATAGTTTGAGCCTATTACAGCAGCCCATTTCGTATAAATTATTAGGCTACATTAGATCATTCAGTTGCATGCAAATTTGTGTCCATGCATGTTTCTTTGTTCTATTATTTATTTATTTATTTCATCTAGTTTTGTTACCATCACAATTTACCGGAATCTGTTAGATGAATTGGGACAGTGTTCAGCTAAAGTGGGACATACTGTAAAAAGATAATTGCAAACTGTGGCATAAGACAAAAATACAAACAAACTTACACACAAATATGAAAGCATGTGTTTCAGATACACACACACACACACAGGTGCAGGTACATCATAGATGAAACCATGGCATTTTTACACTGGTTTCATTATTTTGTTTTTGTCCTGCTGTTGGAGATTTTTAAATGCTCTAATAATTCATGCTTCTGTTGAAGTGTTTTATTTCAGTAAGTGTTAGGTGGCTACGAGTTCACAGTCAATAGCACAATCAACTTGTATGTCTGTTTTTACGAAGTTATTCTTTTAAATTCTGATGATGATTTTCTATTGGTTTTCTAAGGTTATTTTTACAATGTCTTGCTGTAGGAAATAATATTTTGTAAGTAAAGACTAGATAAAAATGTTTGTCCCACTACGCAGGGTCCCTGAAGGGGATCGCTGCTTAAAATGTTTAAATATCTCTGCATATGTTTAAAACAACAACCTATATTCTTTCAGAAACATACTGGGAGATACAAGAGACTTTGTTTAACGCATAAATAGTGTTAGTAGAGATACACAGTTTACCATAAAAAGTGTTTTGTTTTGTGCTCCAGGCTCACGTATGTTTAAAATGATGATGATTTAAAAAGCAAAATAGACCATTTTGATATTTAATGACTTGATTTGTTTACATTGTCCCTTCATTATGGCATCATTCTAAAGGTCTATTCAATTTAGACCAAAACTAAATCTAAGATAAATATCACTGGTGAACAGAATATTCAGTTAAATAAATAAATGTATACTACAGGGCCGTTGAATGCTTGAACCTGATTGGCTGATGAACATTAGTGAACGTAGTTCCAGGCACCTCTTTGACCGCTGAATTATTAGAAAAGTAATGCACAAACAATTTGTGACCGCGTTACCACCTCGTGTGTGCATTATTTTTCTAATAATTCAATGGCCCGGAGTCAGTTTTTCCTTACATAAATGACAGAATGCTCCAGGGATGCATTTGCACACTGTTGAACATTATTAGTAGATTACACAGGCTATATTAATTCATCTAAAAATGCAATGTAGCTGAAAATGTAGGCTATTCTTAGGTTAAGTGTCTTAATGGAAAGTGAATGGGTGCCGTCAGAGTCCAAACAGCTGATAAATACTTCACAATAATTCACATCACTCCAGTCCATCAATTTAAGAAAGGCATAATTTTGGTGTCCTTCAAACTGTTGCAAACAGTCAAAATATGAGTTATGAGTCCTCTAATTATGTTGCTCTGCAGTGAACAAGTCATCTGAATCAGGAGAGAAATATATGAACAGATCTAAAAAAGGTCTGAACAAATATGTGGGTGGATCTTGATGTGAAATGACAACAGAGGAAGTGTTGAAGAAGTGTTATTATGAATTATGGACTTCTATTTTAGTCAGTGGTTTGACATGTATTAATGACTGATTTGTTTCTTACAAATGTAGTTTTTGGCTCCACATTAGGGTTAAATGAAGTTTTAATTGTTTTAATGGATTTTTGTGATTCTGATTCTGACGGCACCCATTCACTGCAGCAGAGGATCCACTGGAGAGCGTGAAGTGTGTTTCTCCAGATCTGTTCCACTGACCAAACAAACATCTTGGATGGCCTAAAGAATGAGCAAACGTAAAGCATGAAAACGTTGGAGTGAACTTTGAAAAAACTTTTTATAAAACTCAACACATTGTCAAAAGTGTGTGTACTGTACTGAACACCCTTACATTGATGGATTGCAAACCTGTCATCAGACACATACTGGAAACACAAAAGAAAGGGGTTTGCCCTGACGCAGAAGAGCACTGGTGAAAGTACTGCTCTCAGTTTTTCCCCTTTGTATCTATTATGAAAATGATAACCAGGACAGAAAGCTAAGCAAAACCTCAAAAAGGGGACAGAACTATATTTTAGAATAACAAAATGTGCAAAAGGAGATTAGAAGTAATGAAAATAAAAAGAACACAACAAAAAAACATCTGAATACTTTCAGCCATCGACAATAGATTTCTGTGTTGAAACAAACTAAACGTTTTAAATGAAACAATTAAAGTATGTTTTATAAGAATATTTTTGTTTTTCCACTTCAAAAACTCACATTGTATTCAACAATTCTTGGTAATTTTCTTGGAGTGAAAACTGAGTAATATCCTGATTCATGCCGTGGCATTGGTTAAATTAAGCTCTTTTTCATTTTACTCATTCATTCATTCTTTCATATATTATTAATTTAATACAACGCGATTATTAATTAATACACTTTTTGTTGCTGTTTATTTCTTGTTTATTGCTAGAAGCATAAAAGCATTACTTGACAATTGTAATTTTTACATAAAATACATTTCAGCAAAGAGACATGGTTTGCATGGTCTAGATGGGCTGCAGTGGACTGGACTAAATGGGTTTTAAGGACATGTGACCATTGTTAAAAATAACAATAAAAGATTCAAGAATGGTTTGTTTTTAAGCATGACGCTAAAGACATATCATTTACCGTCAAAGTGTGGGGAAATGCCCCTCTAAATGCAAAACACCACTGTTACAGCCATCGTTTTGTCATTAATTGACCATGATTGTACACTGTGTGTGTTTTGTACATATTGAAGATGAGCTGTAAAAAAAGAACACCGGAAAGCCCCATCACGTAAATGTGTCGTTGTTTTGAAGCTGTCAGATGTTATGTACTGGCATGATATCTTAGTGCACTTATGAACGTCTTGCTGTCAAAGTTTCGGATGTATCGTTTATGGATGGGGCCTCTCTCACCTGCCCGCATAGTCCCTGACATTTAACCATATTTAACCTTTAAATGTCACAATAACAGTTTTCAGCCCAGAGCCAATCGCTCTGAGGGAGTTTCTCAGGTGAAATATTAGACAAAACATCCGTCCTCCCTGTTATTGGGAGTGAAAGCGTGCGTACAGCACTTCACCCTGTGCACGAATACCCGGTGTGTAACACCACTCTCCATCATCATTTCTTTTGGGGAGTATGAAATTGCTTATGTTGATATCAGACGAAATGGAAATTAGGGAGTTTATGACTTCGTTTTCATATTCGATTTGAGAGGTTCAGGTTTTACTCAGTCTGAGATCACACCAGAGTTTCACAATAGCTCAGGTGCTGTTCTGGATCAGATGGACACGGACACGTTTGACTACCTTGCCATCAAATTAACTGAAGAAGCAGGCAAATATTTGCTGCTGATTATATTAATATGGAATCCATTATGGTAGTAATTGTTGGTTAATGGTGACTGCTGTCAAGCATCTATCAAGCATTTCTGTCTAATGAATGATGCGGCTTATTGTGAAAGTATGCACTATTACTTTGATAAGTGACCAAATTGATGATTTTTCATTTGGTGAATGACTAAATGGGAAAAAAAAATATCTATGCTTTGCATTGTGGGATTGAATGAGTGCACATGAGAAATGTTCACTATGGTTTTGGACTCAACTAAAAATGTCTGTCCCCTCAAATAGTATAGGGGGCAATTTCGGATACAGCCCAGAACATTTTAGATATTGCATAGCAACACTTTGGCAAACACACAGAGCACTCTAGCGATCACATAACACTGACAACGATCTAGAACATTCTAGATTTCACGTAGCAACACCTTAGCAACCACCCAAAACACTTTGACATAACACTGACGGCCATCTAGAACACTCTAAAGATTGCATAGCAACACCTTGGCAACCACCCAAAACAGTTTCACATAACACTGACAACAATCTAGAACATTTTAGATATTGAGTAGCAACACTTTAGCAACCACCCAAAACACTTTCACATAACACTGATGGCGATATTGAACATACTAGATTTTGCATAGCAACACCCTAGCAACTACCCAAAACACTTTCACATAACACTGATGGCGATCTAGAACACTCTAAAGATTGCATAGCAACACCTTGGCAACCACCCAAAACACTTTTACATAACACTGATGGCGATCTTGAACATACTAGATTTTGCATAGCAACACCCTAGCAACTACCCAAAACACTTTCACATAACACTGACAACAATCTAGAACTCCGTAACAATTGCATAACAACCCCTTGGCAAACACCTAAAACACTTTCACATAACACGATCTAGAACATTCTAGATTTCGCGTAGCAACACTTTAGCAACCACCCAAAACACTTTCACATAACTCTGATGGCCATCTAAAACACTCTAAAGATTGCATAGCAACACCTTGGCAACCACCCAAAACAGTTTCGCATAACACTGACAACAATCTAGAACATTCTATTGAGTAGCAACACTTTAGCAACCACCCAAAACACTTTCATATAACACTGACAACAATCTAGAACTCTGTAATGATTGCATAGCAACACCTTGGCAACCACCTAAAACAATTTCACATAACACTGACAACGATCTAGAACATTCTAGATTTCGCGTAGCAACACCTTAGCAACCACCCAAAACACTTTCACATAACTCTGATGGCCATCTAGAACACTCTAAAGATTGCAAAGCAACACCTTGGCAACCACCCAAAACAGTTTCACATAACACTGATGGCCATCTAGAACACTCTAAAGCAGGGTTCCTCAAATCTTACCCTGGAGGTCCGATGGACTGCAGAGTTTAGTTCCAACCCTGATAAAACTCAC
>JAUCMS010000145.1:17450884-17465361 GCA_032357445.1 Enteromius radiatus | reverse complement strand
CCTGGGCTGATGGGAATTGTAGTTCCCGCTACATCCCGTTCGCTCCATTCACCTGAGCAAACTTTTCTCAGAAGACCCATCGTTTTATCGAGTCATGCAACCACGGTATTATCGAAAAGAAATTGCTATCACGGTATGACGGTATTTACAATACTGTTACATCCCTAGTAATATTTCTTAAGCAATAATTAGAATGATTTCTTTTGGATCACATGACACTGAAGACTGAAAACTCAGTTTTACATAACACAAAAATATATTACAATAGAAAACATCTATTTTAAATTCATATAGAAAACATTTTAAAATGCAACAGAATTACTGTTTTTATTTTGTTTTTGATAAATGCACGCTTCATCATTAATAGACTAAAATCTTAATAACCTAATCCCAAACCTTTGAACAGTAGTGTCCCATCATAATGCTCAGGCCTTAATTTGAGCTGATTAATTCATTAAAGACAGTTCACCTAAAAAAAATTCTGTTCTATTCTATTCATTTACTCGCTCTTAAACCTGTATGACTTTCTTTCTTCAATGTAACACAAAAGGAGAAGTTCTAAAAGATATTTCGAAACATTTCAAGAATATCAAATGAAGACCGTGGCTTTTAAGCACCAAAATAACAAAGGATGCGCAATAAAAGCACCATAACAGCGGGTGTGAAAATGAATATGCATTGATAATCCTTTTTCGCTTTTATTTAAAAAAGCACAACCTTCATTTGATTATAAGAAATATATTCTTGGGATTTTCTCATTGTGATGGATAACTAAGGGAATTTTGGCTTTGTTTTCCCTCCTGTTAACATTTCTGTGAAACAAGAAGCCATGGCTGGATAATTTCATGTTCATAATTACCCTGGAGTGCTCTATATTGTGAATATGAATGGGAAAATACTTCAGAGATATTTCACTTCTTTACTTTAAGAATTTCTAGGGGTGCCAATAATTGTGTCCAATGTGCATTTGAGGAAAAACATTTATTTCACAATGATATTTCACTCCATTTTAAATTCATATTAGCCAATGAAATGTTAGATATGTTTGAATTTTTTTAAATTAAAAGAGCAAAAGGATTAACAATGCAGATTCATTTTCACAGCCTTCTTTGCTCATATTTACCAAGGATGCTGATATTTTTGCCGATAACAGCATATGTGCTGTCAAATGATTAATCAAATCCAAAATACAAGTTTTTGTTTACACAATATATATATATGTATACCGTGTATATTTATTATGTGTTTATAAATACACACACACAAATATATTATGTACATTTAAATTTTGGGGATTTAATTAAATCACAATTAATTGTTTGACAGCAGTACTATATGCATATTTCTCAGTCCCTCGTTAAATTGAAAAGAGTGGGCAGGATGTTCCACAGATTTCACATTTCTCGGTGAACTGCTCCTTTTAAGTGCTCAAATCAAACACACGGTGTTCACTCACACACAGCAAACAGCATCCTGGAAATCCCGCTTGTTTTGAGGTGTACGGCAGAATTTGACAGCAAGCATGAGGAACGTGTGAGTGGTTAGATGTTAGTTGAGATGCGTGAAAACACCCCACAAAGAAGTAGAGAGAGAAAGTGAGTGTGTGAGAAAGCATGGAGATGGACGACACAAGAGTGAGATGAGGAAGGAATGATAAGATACCTCTGGCTCGTAAAGGTGAGGCCTGACGCACAGGAGAGCGAAATGGCTCTGGGTCACATGACTGCTTGGACAGAAAAGGGCTGTTCAACCGCCCTGAGACACACAGAACAAAGAAGGACACAGAGAGAAACCCAGGCTGACAGATGGCTGACGGAGTTATACACAAGCAGAAGAGACCACAAACATCATTTTAGACAGAAGAACTGCAGGCTGTGTAATGACAGTGTCGGATTTCAGACGAACAGGGTTGAAATGGCCGGATAACAATGAGACAATGATAATACCACTAAACACTGAACAATCAGGAGTTAGTTACTGAATGCGATGCATAGGAAAAAACCTACTAATTCACAGACAAGGCCATACTTTGAGCATGTTTGAACACATTCGCTACATGAAACGTGACCCACATAGCAAAGGGGGAAGCTAAATATAGCATGCAAATAATGTGGCGTTTAAACCAAACACTTCCTATGGAGTAAATTGTGCTTGTAGAGATCTCTTCAGCATAACTGCTAATGTGCACATTTGGGATCAGAACATATTCGTTATCCTGATGAGATATAAACCATAATATATATACACACACACACTAAATTATACTGGCAAATCATCTTTATTTTCATGTGTACACTCTATATTTGTAGAGATTTACACACTACTGTTATACTGGGGTTTTTTTAAATAAGAAATCAAGTGGTTTATTCAGCAATGGTGCATTATCAAAAGTAACAGAAGTAATGGCTGCTAAAAATGTAGCTTTGCCATCATAATACTAAATTATATTTTAAATTGTAATAATATAATATTTCAATAACATTTTTAATTTGTAATAATATTGCAATGTATTACAATAATACTATTTTAATATATTTCCGATTAAATAAATGCAGCTTTAGTGAGCATAACATACTTAATCTTATTATATAGGTTACTAAACAAATAAACACTGATGTCATTTAAAAAAATCCACATAAATGTATATATATATATATATATGTGTGTGTGTATGTATGAAGAGGTTTTAACTAAAAACAAAAAAAGTATTTTTATTTATGATGTTACTGTATGTTTTTATTGTGTTTTACTGTGTTATTTTGCTGTATTTCTTAACCTAATAAAAATAACCCAACTACAGTTTTGGCTGAAATTAGTTAACGTTTTTTACAAATTAACTTTTCATATATAAATATGCATAAAACTGTTATAAAAGTATAGTATAGTAATAGTAAAGAGTATAAATATAATTAAATATTAAAACAAGTATATATATTCGGCTATAAATTTAAATGTATATTAAATATAACATTCCGAAATACATGTATAGTGTGTGTGAGTGTGTGTGTGTGTGTGGCAGAGTGTATGTACAGATGAACAGTACCTGGTTTGGGACTGGACTGAGTATTGTCTGTGTTAGCAGGCTTGATGCCCATCTCTCTCTGTTTGAACATTTCTCTGGGATTAACGGAGCGCTGGGAGACGAGAGCCGCAGCTTCCTGTTACAAATACACAGTAGCAATCACTACATCAAGTATCCTGACTGATAACCCTGATGAGAGAACAAGGAGTCTCTTCAAGAACAAAGCAAGTGGTTATACTGAAAGAGGAAAAACAGAGCAAGGCTGTATCTCAAATTGCATATCCATCCTACAGTAACGCATGTTTAAAATACTGACAAAAGTGCTTGGGTGATGTAATGGATGTTAAAATTGCATCATGCATGCTTATGTTGGCTCATACTGTACACAACATGTTCAACGGTTGAGACGGTTCACTGATATCTATATCTATACATTATGTAACTTAATAACATTTTGCCAAGGAGTACTACTACATCATACTCAAAAGTACATATACTAACACTATTGATAAATCAGCACTGGTGACTGAAACCAAAAACTGGCTTTAGTCAGAGAGAGAGAGAAAAAACAAGCCTGTTCAAGGCATTGTGGCGTAATGATAAATCAGACATTCATTCAAGCCACAGAAGGGGAAGAGAAAGAAAGTAAAAGACTGAGTCAGCAGTAGAGGACATGCCACACTATATCAAGAAAACAGGTTATAAGAAAGAGTCCTGCTGTCGCTTGATGCTTCCTCTCACTCACGTTGGCTTTTTCCACTGACTCTCCTCGGTTAAAGGGTTTCTGTGCTGCCTGCTTCCTCTCCTTCTCCTCCTCCTCCTCCTCCTGATGGACATCAGCACACTTTGACTCTCACACACTTCGTTCTATCACAAAACCTAGTTAGCTGCGTTTCAAGGTATCCCGGGAGCACAAAACCATATATTCGTAGCAATAGCCAAAAATACACTGTATGGGTCAGAATTATCCATTTTTATTTTAATAGCAAAAAACATTAGGATATTAAATAAGATAATGTCCCATGAAGATATTTTGTATATTTCTTACGTCGATATATGAAAACTTTGTTTTTGATTAGTATTATGTGTTGCTTAGAGCTTCGTTTGGTCAATTTTAAAGGTGGTTTTCTCAACGTTTTGTTTTTTGCACCCTAGGTGCAGGCCAAATTCTAGAGCGGAAGTGAAAGCTCGGAGAAAAATCCACCCAAGATGGCATTCAAAATCTTGACCACCATTCACTGCAATTCTAAAGTCTTGAAGAGCCAGGACATTTTTAAATATAACTCTGCTTCTATTTATCTAAAACGAGTAAAGCATGGAGTAATTTTCATTTTTGGAAGGAGTGTTATGCATAGAGGAATGTTTTGTGTGTTTTAAATGGTTAATTTACAGTACAAAGTGTAAACAAGGCAGCTGCTTATATGCACAGTACACCAGGTTTATCTCATAAACAATGGCTGTGTATCAAAACCTGTTGAGATGCAGTAACCAACCACAACCATGATCTCGGATGTAATCAGTTGTGGCCCTTGCAGATCGGGTCCTGAGACCTGTAACTCTATATGTGTGGCAGTGTGCCCTGTGCATATGCTCTAAATACAAAACCACAGATTGTCTTCATGGTACTTACTTGTGTCACAGTATCTCGCCGGGCTGTGAAGAGTATATTTTGGAAACGTGGTTTAAAGATTATCTACGTGCAGACAGAAGTGTTAAGATGATAACTAAATAACAGTGGGTTCAGACAACCACACTATGATTGAAAAAGGGAAGTATTTGTTTTCACTTTATACATATTAGAGTTGCCCAGTGTGACATACAACAGTAGAGTTGGTTTATGCCAATCTAGATATATTTAAGTGGCTACATGTGCACCACAATGTCATTTCAAAATATAAATCGAGGGCAGTAAGAAACCTGTACATGTTCCTTTGATTTCAGAATTATGATCTTCTGCCATTAACATCTCAAAAATGCTTTACAATTGATCAAAGAGTCCTTTCCTGTCTTAATGGGTGATTTGTAGCCCAATAAACTGCAAAATGGTGAATTTTAATGTTTAAAAGTTTTTAAGGTTATATTTGAAAGGTTAGTCATTCTAAACCATGTGTGTTTTTGTGTTAGTATGAAGGCTTTAAACATATCGTGGCTTCTCTGCGGGAACTATGTCAGAACATGTCCAGAGCGGTGATATGTGGATTTAAATAACCGCACAGGTGTGTGTGTGTGTGTGTGTGTGTTGCTCACCCATTGCTGTTTCTGCTGGCCTCGATTTTCTACCTCCTGCTTCTGCTGGTACTTCCTATAACACAAACACATGAGGTTTAAAATTAACACTATATCTAATTAAAAAAAAAAAGACAGTTTGACTGTTGCTGAGCTAGGGTTGGGCGATATGGCAAAAATGTAATCTTGATCATTTTTCCCCATATTGAACGATAACGATATATATAAGCTGTTAATGCTGCCAGCTTTAAAAGAGTGACTGAACAATGACTGACAAAAATTAAAGGGTTCATTAAATTACATTTTAAAGTATAGTTTATTAACAAAGACAGATTTGGCCTTAAAAATTAAATCAATTTACCAAAAATAAATAAATGAAAGTTGTGAAAAAGTATGGTAGATGAGTAAATGTACAAAATGTAAACATAAAATAATTGTAAAAATATAATTTGTAACACATAGACATATATAGACATATGTACATCCCTTAAATTAAAAGGACAGACCTTGCCCTCCATTTCAACCCAGCATCCAGCTGTTTAACCAGAGCTGCGTCCTTCTGCCCTAACACACTAAAATAATGTTTGTACTAGTATTAACGATACTTTAGCATTATATGTAACTTTCTCTCTCTAAAAACTATTGGAAAACGCGAGGCGCGTCGCTTCCTCCACCAATCGCGCTTCTGTAGCGTCTGCTGTTACTAGGCAACCATGAAGGCGCTGTCGGTTACAAAATCATTTCTGCTTTGGATTTTAAACTGCGCGGCTCTGTTGAAAATAAAGAGCTTGCGCGCGCAAAACGCCTGCATGTGAACGGCCCCTAAGCCTTTGGTGACACATAAACACCACAAAATTAAATTGTGGATCTCTCCCCCGTCGTCTTCTCCCACGCGGATGCGCCCTGGATGTCAGTGGATGGCGCGCACGGTCTTCTGGTACGTCACGCGCGAAACGCTCAATTCGCGCCGCAGGATGTCTAAATGCGTCTTTGCATTGACATAACATGGAAATCACTTGCGCTTAGCGCTTAACGCTTCATTCGCGTCTGGTTGAACGCAAGTTTGCTTCTCAAAGTGCGGTAGGAAATTAACTTTGACGTGCACGGCACACGCAAGCTTCACACTGATTGGCTGTTGTCGTATTGTTCTGCTGTGTGATTGGCTCTTAGATTAATCCATATAGAGCAAAAAAATGCCTAGAGCTTATCATAGTTATTAAAATACAAATAAATCGCGATTCGATATGATATTGTTTATCGGCCCAGCCCTATGGTGAGCCATCATTAGGACATCATTTACTCATGTCATTTCTGCTAAACACAAAAGATGATATTTTAAAAAATTATGGTTACCAAACAGTTTTAAGCCAATGCAATTCAGCTTTTTGTTAATGGAGCGGAAGTCCATTCGAAACGAAACAATAATGTTTCCAAAAACCATAAAGTCTTCCACAGAACAAAAGAAAGTCATACAGATTTGGAGAAACAGAATTGAGATTTTTGGGTGGACTATCCCTTTAAGGACACTCAAATGCACATGTTTATTTGTTCAAATGTTTCTGACCTTTGTTCATCTATCTGTGATGCCCTCTCTTTTGCTTTCTTGTCCCGTAACTCTGCCTCCTTAACCTCTCTGTCCTTCCTCTCTTTCTCTAAACGCTGTCTCTCATCTGTCGCCCTTCTCTTCTCCTCCTGAAGACGCTTCTCCTCATCTTTCTGCAAAAGGGACAAAAGCATTAAAGAAAACAAAGACCGACTTGATCAATCATGACAACTCAATAGCTTAAACATGTTAATATATTTGGCCTTGACTCATTAGATTCGATAAACACTGCTGCTGCAGAGTAAGAGTGAGCTTGACAAAGCCAGTAAATACTCAAACATGCTGTTGAAAGCACCTAAGATATGCTGCCGCTGCATGAATATGCATACATAAATCCAGGACAGAAGAATGTTAGAGTAAACTGTAGGATTTTCCTAGCGTTGGAGAACTGACGTTGATCCACTGATGTCACATGGACTGTTTTACCAATGTTTTGACTACGTTTTTGGACCTGGATCATTTTAGTTGTGTTGCTGTCTACGGAGGGTCAGATAGCTCTCTGAGTTCATCAAAAATATCTTCATTTGTGTTCTGAAGGTCTTCTGGGTTTGTAACGACACAAGGGCGAGTAATTCATGTATTTTTATTTTGGGGTGAACTAACCCTTTAATAGGTAGAACTTGAGAGCAAATACATTTTAAGTTCTTATCTTAAGATAATTAAGGGATCTTAAGTAGAAACGTTGACGCATGTATGCTGTATTACCTCTGCTTGGGCCCAGAAAGTGTCTTTGTTGGTTTTCTTGATTTCAGACATGGCGTTAGTCTTCTGGTAAACTGATCCCTAAATGGAAAAACAATGAGTGGTAAATTGTGACTAAGCCCAGACGGGATATTTAGACATTTTCTGTGCTGATTTTAGTGGAAAAGTTCTGCTGAACATGTTAAAATACAAAAAAAAAAAAAAGCTGAGAGTATGACTATCCTATAGTTAAAAACATAAGCAAATTAGGCAGAATATTTAATAAACACCCATGCAGGGGGCGGGGGATCCCCCAAAGCTTTCTCTGGAGATCCATGTGGGCCTGATTATACCCAAAACAAGACTTAAAAACCGACTAACGTCAGGCATACTGATTTAAGATAATACATCAAAATGTACTGTTGTTAAATTCAAACATTCACAATGTACTGTAGATATTTGACTCAATTGCAGTTTGTGGGTATATTTGGATCTCAGCAGAGAAATGAATCCAAACCACCACACATTCCCAGCTCTCTGACTCATTCCCTGTGAAACTCCTGACGCAGCGCTCTGAAAGAGCATTTGAGATAAACAGGAACATACTGGCACTGACCCTGGCACCACTGTGCCATCATAACACCTGTGTGATGCCTTCCACTGCTGACAACAAACTAAACTTATCAAAGGTTTAAAAAAAGTAAAATAGCAAGTTTTTAAGAACCAATGAAAACATGCACAACTCATGAACTCACAATAATGTTAGTAATAATGATTAGTGATGAGCGGTACGGTTCGGTACAGTATGGTGCGCAACGAGCTTGATTGACAGGCGATCTGACCAATCAGATGCTGCGGCTATAAAAATGTATGGAGAGTCAACCTGTGCTGTTCCTGGTTGCCATAGTAACCGTCATCTATGGCAAAAAGACAGACACTGTGACACTTCATTTGATAAAGATAGTGCCTATTTGATATACTGATTTCATAGCTCCAGGTGATCACCGGGCACTCAGTGTTTATGTATCCGCTGAGAGCAGCCTCTAGCTCGGCTAGTCCTTCTGATGTTTACCACTAGCTCTGACGTCTCTGTAGTGATTAAACATGAGATACCATTCCTTTTGGGTAACATTATATTTAACAGACATTCGAGGTCAGAGTTGCGCTTATTCTCTTGCTTCATCATTGATCGCTATGTTCCTGCATACAACGCATTGGATTAGGGTGCTTCTTGTCCAAAGTCTCATTGTCCAAGACGTATGTACAACGTTCAAAATTTGGATTCAGCTTGTTTTGAGGATTTTATCATGTTCTTATGCTCATTTATTTGGACCCACCCCAAAAAAACAACACTAACCAAGGTTTCCATCCAAGGCATTTTAAAAAAAATATTTAGCGCTTAAAATTTTTACCGATATAGCTGACGGAAATGCTAATTATCGATAACTTGCTGTAAATGTTGACACGGTATTTTTCGGTTTAACTTTAGCGCATAAACTCAACATCGATACTTCAAATGTCACAAAAAAATTGTTTGGAAACACCCTTTGTCGAGAAAAAGGGTTTTAACGCAAATAAATATAGTGTCACATGACAGAATTATCCTATCGGCAGCGTCCGTGTTCGTGGTGTTGCTCGTGTCAAAGCACAGCAGCCTACTTCAAAAGCGTATTGAATCATATTCATATTATTGCATCTAAAATTGTGTAAATGGTAAAAAGATGAGTTACCTCTCAAACATAAATATCTTAATTTGAGGTTTCTTTTTAATACTTTAAAGTGAAAATTTATTAGGCTTAATTTTGTCCAGGATCTTATATTGTGGCGTTAGTAGTTTAATGCGTTACTGCGCACGGCACCGGCAAGATCACTTGATTTTTTCCTCTTATACAAGTGGAAACAGCTTACTATATTCGTTCAAAAATAAGACATTATTCTAAATTATTCTAAATATTGATTTTATTTGTGTACATTCACAAAAACAGTCATGCTTCTGTAAATAACTGGAAGCTACTCTGCGTATAGGGTTAGGTTCTGCTGCTACTTGTTGCGTTTTCTTTTTTTTTTCCTTTCGTTTTGTTAAATTATTTTTTATTTACAAGAAATATATATTTGGCATATGGGCCTTTTTTTCTTTGATAGCTTATGTTTTTCTCTGTTCGCTCTGTGCGTGATGTGATGTGATCCTCATGTTCTGCTTATGCTGCTTTATTCGTGTATAAAAGTAATCCCTGGAAACTAATTAAGCTATTTTAATGGGTCACAGCCACGTATCAATTCAAATTTAATTTACTTGCAATTTAGCATAATCTAGCCGATTAACAATAAAATAACCTAAATTAACATTCCAATTTCCAATACGGTCTAATAAAACTAAATCAGGAAAACAACAACAACAACTGCACCCGTTTATGAATAGCCTGTGGCTTGATGCTGGAGAATCTAAAGAGTCTATAACAAAGTGCAAAACTCATTAAACTTGCTATGTTTATGTAGGCCTCCATAATTTAATAATGGGCTGAGGTTTATTTTATTTAATTGTTTTTGCGATACACCAAAACTTATGCAACATTTTATTTTTTTTTTTAATGATGACATCATCACGCACACCATTTTATCGGTAAAAGGCCAGTTGGATGGAAACAGACTGGAGACAGCAAATTTCGCAAAAAAAATAATAAATAAATAAAACAGCATAAAAACTGGATGGAAACCTGGCTACTGTAAAAACAGTAATTTTGTCAAATATGATTTCAATTTAAAAGCACGGTTTTCTATTTTAGAATATTATAAATTGGAATTCATTTCTGTGATGCAAAGCTGGAAAATAATTTTCCCTGTTTTCAATGTCACATGATGCTTCAGAAATGATCCAAACATGCTGATTTGATGCTCAAGGTACAGTTCTTATAACTATCAATGCATGATATTTTTGCTGACATCATAAATGTCCTGGGAACTAAAATAAGGTGTCATTCATCAACATTAGTTAATGTACTAACTAACATGAATGAACACTACATTTATTGCAGTATTTATGAATCTTTGTTAATAAAAATACTGTCATTCATTGTTAGTTAAGAGTGCGTTAAATGTTGCCAAGCACAACTTGATTTTAATAATGCATTAGTAAATGTTGAAATTAACAGTAACATTAAGATTAACGAATGCTGTAGAAGTGTTATCATTCTTAGTACATGTTAACTAATGAACCTAATTGTAAAGCGTCACCAATGTCCTTATTGCTGCTTTTGATCAATTTAATGCATCCAAAAATCAAAATAATACAAAAAAAAAAAAAAAATATGGACCTCAAGCTTTTGAATGGTATTGTATGTACACAAGACTGCACTGGACACTACTCATTATGGGCAAGGTATGTGTGTGTGAACTGACCACAGGCCCCTGCGGTCCGCTGTCTCTGAAGCGATTGGACTCTTTATGAAAGCTGTAGTTGGCTCCTGAGGCTTTGGCCACTTTCTGCATGATGGCTTCAGGCTCCACGTCCTCCTCCGCCCGTGCGTTTATCGTCACATGAGCTCCCTGCAGAAGCAGCGCTGTCAGTTTTTTTTGCCCCACACACATATTCTCAACTCAATTTAAACACACGTACGAAACCATCAGACGGAAGCGTAAAGATTCACAGATTTCAAGCGAAACATGCCCACGCACACGCTTTCCTCAGCTTATTTATTAGTAACCTATGGCTGCGTGTAAGCTCTCACTGAAAACAGCTAGCTTAGAAGGACTTCAAAACAAACAAACACCTTCTAATGAGAAGAGGAGACCTCCGCCCATTTCCCTGTTTACACACTGATTGGCTCAAATAAACAGGAATCTTGATTCAAACGTTGTTTCTCGCTCATCGTCTCTCATATAACAACTTTAAGCACTTGGGTTGATTTTTTTTGTTTGTTTTATCCAATTCCATATGATAAGGAAATTCAACTTCAACCTATATTTCTAAATGCACCGTATGTGTTCAACTAGCCTATTTTTGACCTGGCCTATCTTTTATTTAAACTGTAGTAATTGGACCTTTTGGTGAAAGCAACAGACTTCTCTCTAGTGACATATAGTAGACATACGGTAGTGCACCTAAAAGGGTGAGGCTTGTTGCCAAAATGCCTCAAAAATGTATACAAATGCACCAGAATTTCAAGATATAAGGAAAAAAAATACTAAACATAAGAAATTCAATAAACAGTAGGTAGGCTGGTTAAAATTCTAACAATATTTTCTAGAAAATGTGAATTTTCTTTTGCTGTTTTTTAATTTAAGCCATGCTCTGTGTCATGACGTTTTGGGGAGTAATTCTCAAAAATGCCATTATAATGCTAAAAAAAGGCTCATAGAAATCTATTTAAGTTTGTACATTTCACCCCTTATTGGGAAAGTTAATATCTGCTTTAAATTCGGACAGCCGTAATTTGTTTTTAGACACAGTGAGAGCTTGTGGTCGGATACTGTCACGCTCTGCATAACTACCAACAAAGCCAAACCAACTGCGTCTAAAATATAACCCATGATGTCATATCCTGTTGTGAGGGTGTTGTGAGTCATAGTCAGAGTTCACAAACCGTTAACTCGATCACAATACTAACAGACTAAAAAGAACAAGAAAAGTACAGTCACCTTAAGGAAGTTGGCCATGGAGCTCACATGGTTCGCACACTGGCCTTTTCTGGCATCTTTAACACCCTCACCCGTCTAAAAATGAAAAGTTAAACGTTAATACCTTATGCATGTTAAAGGGGTCATATGATGAACTTTGTATTTTCACATTTCTTTAGTGTGGTGTGTAGCTGTTTGTGCATGTAAAAGGTCTCCCATAAAAGGACATATTCTATATAAAAGAGAAGGCTGGGCTGAAACACCTCATTCAAACACGCCCCCCCCCACATGTCTACGTCACGATGTGGTAAGATTTGCAAAATGCAGCCCAAATGTTTGCGCAAAGAAAGGCGGCGTGGTTTCAGTAACGGAGGAGTGTTGATGCAGTGCTGAAGCAAAAGCACTTTATTTGGCCTTATGATAGTAGATGCAGTTAGGAAGCATTAAAGGGGTCATGTGACGCAATTTCAAGTTTTTCTTTCCCTTTGGAGTGATTGCGCAAAGAAAGAAGGCAGAGCTTATTCTGGCTGTAGTGTTGCTGCCTTCAGGAGACGCTGACACAAAGTGTTTGTGCTTCCAAAAGAGAACTAGAAATCAGTGTTAAGTTGTGTTTCCGACACTGTTCCAAGAACAGTTGAACACAAATATTGGAGTGTGTTCAGCACATTTCCGGAGGACTGATTCCTGAAGCTGACAGAGCAGTCTATGCTGGCTGTGCACAGAGACTAGAAAGAGAGGCAATTCTACCTCTGCAAGAACCACTCACAACCTTACATTTTCCTATTAAACTATTCAAACGGGAGTTTGGGGCAGTGAAGGGTGGTGCTTGTTGTTTCATGGTGTTATGTTTACGAGGCGTGATGCAACACGACGTGTACAAAGACAGAACTAAGTCATGATAATCAGTAATTATGTCTCCACTGGATCAACAATGGCTCATTTTTAATGCGTTTTACTGTTTTGGTGCACTGGCCAATCAGAGAACACCTCGCTTTTTTAGAACGATGAGCTTTCTACAAATCTTAGAGGAGAAACAAAAATGTACAGTATGTGGAAAAAATGCACTTTAAACTGCATAAACATTGCATTACACCAAATACACGAAATAATGTTCTTTTTAGTAACATCATATGACCCCTTTAAAATGACTTACAACAGAATTTTATCTCAAGGTAATGGCATATATTACAATATACATATATAACAGCTATAAATAGTTTATGTGTCAAATAACCAAATCTTAATATCAGTTTCAAGATAACCGTGTGAATAAATATAATATACCATTTTAGTCTTGATTATTTTTTATATCGTATTTAGTGAATAGCAAATCTGACTCATAAATACATCTGATGGAGGCACTTTACTAGGGAGATATGGTCAGTAAATCCCATGGGCACTTCTGTGGTTCTATAAAGACAAAAAGCTAAATCAATGTGATGAATTACAGAGGGAATGGAAAACCCACCCAGTTGATAAGGACGTATTTGGGAAGGCCGGAGTTTGGGTCTTGAACACGGCAGAAAGCGTACATCACCTTCCCGCTGTTCAGCTCCTCAACCAACTCCTCGAGACCACCATCTAAAACACACACACACACACACAAAATGATGATGCTATCCTATTACAATCACTAATCAACTCAAGTTGATTCAAAATCTTATATAAATAACTATTTGCTCGGCGAGCATCTTAATTATAATAATTATGTTGTTTGTTAAGTTGATGTTGCTAATTCTTGGATCATACGTTCTGATAAATTTAAAATTATAATATGAATACACACACACACACACACACACACATATACATACAGGTCCTTCTCAAAAAATTAGCTTATGGTGATAAAGTTATTATTATTTTCTGTAATGTACTGGTAAACATTAGACTTTCATATATTTCTGAACTGAAGTAGTTCAAGCCTTTCATTGTTTTAATAT
Source organism: Enteromius radiatus (assembly GCA_032357445.1). NCBI lineage: Eukaryota > Metazoa > Chordata > Actinopteri > Cypriniformes > Cyprinidae > Enteromius > Enteromius radiatus. Next base: position 17,451,275 of record JAUCMS010000145.1, on the reverse strand, counting down.
TGATGATTTTGGCACACAGCTCATGAAAACCCAAAATTCCTATCTCAAAAAATTAGCATATTTTCATCCGAGTGCTTTTAATACAAAAAAAGTCAACCTTCAAATAATTCTGTTCAGTTATGCACTCAATACTTGCTCGGGAATCCTTTTGTAGAAATGACTGCTTCAATGCGGCGTGGCATGGAGGCCATCAGCTTGTGGCACTGCTGAGGTGTTATGGAGGACCAGGATGCTTCGATAGCTGCCTCAAGCTCATCCAGAGTCTCTCAACTTTCTCTTCACAATATCCCACAGATTCTCAGGTCAGGAGAGTTGAGCACAGTAATACCATGGTCAGTAAACCATTGACCAGTGGTTTTGGCACTGTGAGCAGGTGCCAGGTCGTGCTGAA
>JAUCMS010000145.1:17440742-17450784 GCA_032357445.1 Enteromius radiatus | reverse complement strand
TTGAGTAATGAACCAGGCTGGGAGTTTTTAAAAGCCTCAGGAATCTTTTGCAGGTGTTTAGAGTTAATTAGTTGATTGAGATGATTAGGTTAACAGCTCGTTTAGAGAACCTTTTCATGATATGCTATTTTTTTGAGATAGGAATTTTGGGTTTTCATGAGCTGTATGCCAACGTCATCAATATTAATAAAAGGCTTGAACTACTTCAGTTGTGTGTAATGAATCTAAAATATATGAAAATCTAATGTTTATCAGTACATTACAGAAAATAATCAACTTTATCACAATATGCTAATTTTTTGAGAAAGACCTGTATGTATAGTGATTTAAGCATCAAAGCGTCTTTTTAGCATCAAAGAAGATTTTGGTGAATTAGAAGACAAATTAGACAGCCTATAAGGTTGCTTGACAACCCTTGAAAAACAAAACTCATTTATAACCCATATTATATTTTTCAAAATATACAAAAATGAATGCTATTTTTGATAAAGTTACTTATTGTTTATGTATGTTTTTGAGATTGTTGATCTAAATATATTTAGACAGTTAAAGGTTTAAACTGCTTTCACTTTAAAAATTATTCTTTGTTATATTAGAATATTTTCTTGTATATATTTTATATGTGTATTATTTTTGTAGCATTGTCATATATTAATTCCGTAAATAAATATTACAAACAGAAACATGTTTGGAATTTTCTGTATATATTGGAGAAAAATATGTATGTACAAAGTATGAAAACACATGCATGTTTCACTGGGTCCAAATGAACACAGGAATGCAAACATACGCAGATTTAGCATGTTTTATGAGCTGAAACCAGTTAAAACCAGTGACTTTTAATCAGGCTAGGATTATTTAAATATTAACAGAAAATACTCACACTGTACTTCAAATAAATATTTCATATCAAAGGACTTACGAGAAAAGTTTGGGAGTCCCAATGTATTACACAACAGTATATAAGAAGTATATTAGTCGATAAAAAAGATACTATCGTTAATAAAAAAAATTCACAGCAACAGTGATGCTTTATTAAGACAGAGGCTGTGCATTAGTGATTTTTTTTCAGTTGGCCATTTCCTTCACACATGTAGGAAGAACTTTGTATGAATCTTAACCTGTCCTTGACAGTCTCCCGGTTCAGTGGATCGATCATGTTATTAATACAAAGAACACACTGTACTGCAAAACAATTGCTGCAGGCTGAAGACAGACGTGCACCGACACGGTTTGCTTTATCTTTCACATTCCATATCACACGATACTAATGTAAACAACTGTAACTCACTAAATGAGTCTCCACGTGATCAAAAAACCCACCTCCTTTCTCTGCCAGCCTGATGTCATTGGTGTTTCCCTCGTAGGTGAAGAGAGCCCTGAGGAGACATCAAATGCATTACATAAGCATTAAACAGCCAGGTCACTGAAGATTGAGGGCAACACGGCTCTGCCATTCAAAACATAATGCCTTTCACAAGGGTTTGTAAAAGTTGACCTTTTTAGGGGTCGTTTTTGGGTGATCCATGCAACTTAAGACCTAAAAAGAAGACATGCACCATTCAAGTAAACTGGGCCAAATGTTAACCAAAAAAATTAGTTAACTGAAATAAAATGCAATTTTAAATGAGAAAAACACATTTTGTGTCAAAATAATAAATAATAATAATAAAAAATAAATAAAAGCTATGTTTAAAACAGACAAAAAAATTATAAAAACTATATAGACATACTAAAAATAAAATAATAAGAATTATAAAAAAACTAAATTGCTAAAATTCTAGCTAAAATTAAAATAAAAACCCCTCAAATACAAAAAAAATGTGTTAATATAAAAGCATGATACTAAAATACAGTTATTGACTAACGTCAGCAGAAAGCACACTCAGATACTCGGATAAAACTGAAAGGTAGTTAGTGAGTTGGCACTCTGTGTGTGTGAACTCGGTTCTGATTTTCTCTAAACAAAGACAGTTGTACAGCGAGGAAGCTGTGTCAACTTCCTCTTTGAAACACAGAGCCCAAGTCAACAGAGGTCTGAAACAGGAAGTGCTGTAATGCGGAATAAGAACTGCAGCAGTCTTAATTCTAGAAGATCTCTCAGGTCAGATCATCCTGTGATCATCCATGCTCTGTTGTGGTTTGATATGGAAATGAAAGTTACAATTGTTAAGACAAAGCTGCTTCTTTAACGGGAGTTGTTAGGTCGAACCTGTTCCTTCCGCAGATGATGACTCGATAAAAACTGCTGATTTTGTGACATTTCGTCTGTCAGATTACCCAATTTAACAGTAAACATGCAGACGCAATATCTGACAGCAGCAGAAACCCAAACTCCTCAATCTGTGCACCAACCAATCTCAAGTAGTGCTTGACAGGCTTTTGTAAAATACCAATTTAAAACAGGCCAGAGAGAACCATCGACAAGGTTCAGTAATCCAACAGCAAGCCAGCAGTGAAAAGGCTTCTAATATTGTTCTACAAAAATGAATTTGAGGCATATCAGCACAATATGATGTGGTTCATGTTTATAAGTCAATATTAAATGTGTGTTCTGAGTTTTTTACACCACAGAACAATGTGTTATTAACCACCCAGCCAAATTTGAATGCTAAAAAAAAGTGAAGTAAATAAAATAAGGTATCAAAATCTTGAAAAAAATAAGCCACCCTCTCTGCTCTCAAACGCTGGGGGGCGTGTCTACTCGCGGCGTTGAAACCACGCCCACTCGCCGCATTGAAACCACGCCCACTCATGGCAGCCTGATTTAAAAGTAGACCAAGCTCAGTTGTTTTGTAAATTATAGCAACCACGTAACGTGATGAAGACATAGCTAGATGGACTCATGACTGAACAGACGAGATGCTTGTGCGCTCTAGTTATTCATTTTAAATGCAATTTATTCCTGTGACGCAAAACTGGATTTTTAGCATCATTACTTTAGTATGCCATCTATCCAATACGCTGATTTAATGCTCAGAAATCTTATCGTGGCTTATTATTTTATAATATATTGAATCTTCTATAACATTACACAAGTCTTTACTGTCATTTTTTCGATCAGTTTAATGCACCCCAGTTAAATACAATTATTGAAAGCGATAAAAAGTAATTGAATTACAAAAAATAAATGTAATTCCAAACAGCCACAAACGGTTGAATGGTAATGCATACGTGTGATTTTTTTTCAAATGATGTCAAATCTCTGGGTAGAATTAATATGTAGGTCACTTATAATCACTCTAACGTTCAGGACCAACTCAAACAGCCTTTCCTCAAGAGCATCCAACGCTTCTCGTCCTCATTTCCACTTCTTGAATCTGAAACTTACTCACACGTCAAGGTGCAAAGCTACAGGGACTTTGGTCTGGTGTCAACCTGTCAAATATTAATATCATTTCCGTATGAGCACAAACCACTTGTGCAAGACCAGAGGAAGTCTCTTACTGTTCTCTACACAACTGGCATTGACACACTGAAGTAACAAAGAGCAATTATTTTTGATTACAATACAATGAGATTGCATGCAAATTAAGTCACAAATAAGTTAGCAGGGAGGGTCTGTCAACCCAGCAGCCATATATGGACAAAAACGACAGGAAAATAAGGAGGTAGGAGTGGTTCAACATTAGTGCACTTCTCAAACCCCATGAAGTTGGGATGCTTATGAACTGATCTCACACATGCAAGCATGCACAATAACAACACTGCGCTGAGGTCAAAGCATGTGCATAATCTAAAATAAACTTTCATCGCTGGCCATTGAGCAGCAATGTCATTTCTGGAAGATCCAGTGTTTTTGTGCACGAGTGTGAATGGATGAGGGCGCGCGGATAAAGCGCAGTGATCTCGCGAACATTATAAACGGCCACTGCACTGATCCAAATGAGGATGTATATTGTGATAAACCCCAACAGGGCGATCAAAATGCCAAAGGAGCCGCTAACATGCTAAACACGAAGATGTTAGTGAGTGTAACAGAGACTCAACCCTTCAGTCACTAACGTTACTCACCAGTTAGTCTCCGACTTCTCATCCACCACCTCCTTATAGGCCGCGGTAATAGCTGGGCCGTTTTTGCTCAGGTTCACAGCCATGACCAGGAAATCTGTGAGGTTTTGACCGTCCTACGCCGGGGACAGACGTTGCAGTGGACTCCGGGGGTAGATGGGGATCTCTCGGCTCTACGCAGACAGGAAGCGCGCAGCGCCACATCACGTAGCTCTCATTACTCCTCCCTGGAGCGACGTAACTACTATGGTGACGGCGTAGCTCATGAATATTAATGACGCAATGCGAGGTTCGCCTAGTAAGCCTTCCTGATTCGCTGAAGAGCTGACGCTAGTGTGTGGGCGGATGTCAGGTGGCGAATGATGACTCGGCTTATGAATATTAATGAGGCTATGCGATACCTCAAGGCTTCCAAGCAACTCTCTGGGTGAGCCTTCTTCGTAGTAGATTTTTGTAAATTAAGCGGCATCGACATCTGCTGGACAGGAATGAGAGGCGCACATAGACATGGTTACCACTTTTCTAAATAATAATAATAATAACAATAAAAAAGCCTTTCAACAACTTAAAATAACAAAGGTTTTGACAAAAACACATTTTTTTAAATTGAAAAACCGCACATTTTTGCCAAAGACAAAGGATGGTCAGAATTGGAAATATATATGGCTGCAGCACAACTATTTTAAACCTTATTAGTAATACATTTTCTGTCCAATTTGAGAACAATTCGATGGAAAAAGATAATTTTTAACAAGATAAATCTTTGGAATTACTAATATTGGATTATATTATTAAAATTACTGCTATTTTCAATAGAAGCCTTGGCATTTTCAGCTCGTTTCTCCTCCTTCAGAAATCATTTTTAAAAAATATAAATCTTTGAAAATGTTTATTACGTATTTATTTGCCCCAAAATTGTGAATGGTAGTTTTTTATGTTTTAAAATATTAAAGAGCATAACTGTATTTAACAGTGAAAATATTAAGAAATGTTTACTGAGCATCAAATTAGCATATTTAATTTTTGAAGGATCACATGACACTGAGTTACGAAACTAAACTTTCATTGTTGCATAAATTATATTTTTATTATTCATTGGTGAAAACTTTTTTTTTTCCCCCAAAGAAATGTCTCAGAATATGAAATATAAAATATGAATAGTACTTTGCATGCGTGTGTGAGATTCCTCCATTAGATGAAAAAAAAAAAATAATTATAATGTTTATTGAGTGAGCGCAGAGCCTTAAGAGTCTGAAAGTATGTACTGTTTAGCAATAAATCCAAGAGAATCTATTAAACAAAAGGAGCTTTATTCACTAAAGTTGACACCTTGGAGGTTAGTCTCAGCTGTACTGAGTCTGAGGAGAGAGCGGGTTAGATGACAGGGTTTTCTTGCACAAACAGTTAGCAGGAGAGGTCATTATGGCTCTGTGTACGCGTGTATGTGATACACAAAGTAGTACAGTACCAATCAACAGTTAGAACACAAAGTAAACAGTACAGTACAGTTGCTTATACATTGATGGTTAAGGCTAAGGTTTTATTGAGGGAGGTGAGAGAATGGAAAAAAGATCCCTGATATCTTGCAAAAAGCTGCGGAAAAAAGGTTGTAGCCTACCAGAATGCAAAGCATGCTTATACTGGCTTAGCACAATCTCAAAAAGGGTTGCAACTCGACCGGCTGCTTCAGACGAAGCAACTCGTGATTCCAGGCTGACTGCATTTGAGCTGATGACTGGAAGACGACAAATAAATAGTAAATAAATAAATAAACAAACATTCTACTTCCAGATGCGCAACCAGCGAGCCACATTTACATGAACAATATCGACTGCATCGTCAGTCTTTGAATCAAAGTCGGGAGAAGTTGGCATAAAATTCTACATTCAATTCAATTTAAAAGAAAAAAAAAAATCTATTATTATTTGGACACCATCATGTTTTACTTATCCAACCGATTGTGTTTTTCGGTAAAGCACAAAAAGAGAAATTTTGAAGCATGTTCGCGCTGCACTCCTCCACACAGAGAAAGTGAACGGTGACCAAAGCTGTAAATAGCAACGTCTTCAAATAAACATTTCAGTTTGGAATAAACTTTTATGGCACTTTTTTCTTAAAAACTCATTTTAAAAAAATAGCAGCGTGAACATGCATCAGCATTTCTCCTTTTGTGCTTTACAGAAGAAAGTCATCAGTTCTGATCGGGAAAAGTGAGCAAACCATCACAGAATTCACGTTTCAGGGTAAAGCATATCCAAAGCTATACCCGACACAAAATATCAATTCCCTCGGTGAAAGTACACATACATGGTGCTAAATAGAATTCTGGCAATATTTAGCCCTTTTCAGGGAGTCTTGCGCCATGGGCTTGTGATGAGCAGCACCAGGAGGTGAGAGCGAGGAGATGTTCACACTTCCTCCCCGAGCGCCAAAGATGTTTTCTCATTCTGCTCCGTGTAAACATCTCGATCATCCACCTCTAAATTAATGAGTGCGTTTACAAAAATGCATTTACAGTAAAAGGAGTCCAGCACCTGCGCTGGTCATACATCAAACGTACCATCTACTCCGTCGAAAGTTAGTAATATTAGTGACTACAGGAACAAGAGTATCTAAAGATTATTAAGGAATACACTCTTGCAGATTTGTAGAATAGATAAATGCTAAAGAGCCGAAAAATATTGCATTCATACGCTATGACGTGCCCATTGCCTGCAAATCTGAAAGGGGCATAATCACACATGGCAGAAATGGTGGCTTTTTTTCTCCACGCAGTCCCACCGTTCAGCATTTTTGCTCCTTTTTTTTTTCCTGCAAGCAAATTGGGTGAATTTTTAAGACATGTATAAAAGTCTGCCTTGATTTCTAAAGCAACTTCACAATACTTATCAAAACAAATACTTACACATCTGCCATATCATGCACATGCGGCTGAGGTGAATTCAGTTCAGTGGCCGATCGCGTAAGACAGGCTGTTGCGTTAAAAACAGGTTGACGGAGTTCCCACGTACACTCGTTGGACAGTATGTACAGTAAAAATGGTTAACGTGCCCCCAGAGCAATCTGAGTGGTCCACTCTTAAAAAAAAAAAAAATCAAATGATAAACAAAATAGTGTTGGAAGAAAAAAAACGTCCATCAAGAGAAACATTAAAAATACAGCGAAAAATAGAAAGCAAGAGCATGTCCTGTGTGAACGGCCAGCTTAATTCAGAAAACCACACTCGAGGTTAAATAAAGAATATGTCAAAAGGAGATATGATTACAACCAAATAAAAGCGAAAAACAATTGCATGTCTAATAAATAAAAACAACACTGTGTCCTAATGAGATGCAATGCAACACGACACAAGATTAAAAGTATTATCCATTTTGCTTTTGATAAGAGATGAGCGACAGGTGATTCTAATTCATTTTTAATCAATTATTTTTTCAATGATTGACGTATGGTTACCGGTTCAATATGGTGTGACTGTAGCTAAGAAGGCTTGTCTTTTCTGACGGATGATCTGGAGAATTAGATACACCATCTCTGGGAAAGACTTGACAAAACGCGGGAACCAGTTTTCTTTTGAGCTACAAGGACCAATATTCATTTATTTTAGATTTGCAGCAAAAAATCTTTTTTTTGTAGGATATTCTGGTCTTGTATACCATCAGTTTTGTGCTCATTTTACACAATGCAGATTGTTGTTATATGAAAGGTCTGTTTCTCTGTTATTTTCCACACACACAAAAAATTTAATCACTGACAATGATCAGAACTCTTAATGTTAAAACATATTTAATTACATATTTATTCATTGCAGTGAGCTTTCAGAGAGCTCCGCCCACACACGCTTCTGATTGGCTGTGATTTGTGATTGATTTTCTCGCATCTTGCCCCCTATACCCTTAAAAGTTCACAATTTGTAGCGGTGTTCAAAACCAAAGTCGACGTTAAATCCACTCAATATAACTAGTGTACAACACTCAACAGCTAGAAAACACAAGGCTCGAGCCATTCACTCCTGAAAGTGTATTATATTAGTGACGTAGGGAGTAGTAGTAGGGCGATTCATTGCATGGCATAAGATTAGGACACAGTGTTATGTTTCTTTTTTTTTTTTGAAGCACAGAGATATAGACTCACTTGACTATTTTTATGACCTCCATTTGTTCAAAAATCGAATCACATCTGCTCAGTAGGGACACAACCTTTTCCTAATCACATTCATAGTGTTTTACAGGATAACACTGAAACGGCAGGAAGTTGGAAGGCGGAGACTACAGTAAGGTCTTTCTGACACTTGATTTTTTTTTTTTTTTTTTTTTTACACATTCTATCGCAAACTAGTAACTATGGTTTCCACAGGGACTCCGACGGGACGGTGCGATGGTTCAGACACGATCGATCCCATCTCGTCGCCTTTCCAACTTCAGCCCAAGGTTTCCTCATTCAGTGATGACAAGAGTAAGAACGCCAACAGTAACACTGAGAAAAATCACAATGACAGTAATAAGAGAACTAACAGTAGTAAAAGTCTAACTTCCTGGGTTGTGGTACCCCGAGGTTTGTCCGGTTTTACAGTTTTCCTGGAGTGCTCCAGGCTAAGCCGTTGTGATGGCGGATCTGGGAGAACGGCACATGACAGCGGGTTCAGCACATAGCGGCCAACGTGTTCCAGCGGCCCTCACCTCCTCACCTCCGCCTTCTGCTTCCCTTCCAAGGGTCGGGTGTTTAGACGTCCTCAACATTCACTTCTTTTGACTCCTCTTGTTCAAAGTAAAAACACGTTTCTCTGTCCGTTTGATTTTGTAGTGTTTTAGTGGCAGGCACTCTCACATGGCGTACTTTTGCGTCCATTCTCTCGCTAGTCTGTTGTACCTACGAGTAAAACAAGGATACGCTATTAATTAATACAAGCTACATTTCTGTTTTATTTTGTATTATTTATCAGTGGGCAGGAATGCTTTTTATATATATATAATATGATATATTATTCACTTTATATGCTTTAGACATCCAAAATATCCATGTTTCACATCATTAATAAGAGCTTCATTAACAAATGTGTGTATATGTGACCTTGGAACAAAATGAAGTGTCATAAGTGTCTTCAATTTCAATCCAATAATCTTTCTATTTATTAGGACATTATCTGGCTAGATACATATTTTAAAAAAAATCAAAATATTGGGAAAATTGGCTGTGAAATGGTTTATATTAACTTCTTAGCCATGCATATTACTTGTCAAAATATATGTTTTGATATATTTTACAAAATGTCTTCATGGGACATGATCTTTATTTAAAGGAACACTCCTCTTTTTTTTGGCTCATGCAGCCATGGCAGCAAACGTCCTTGATTATTACACCGGAATAGGAGTTTAGTTCATCATATCGACCTAGAAAATCACAACTTTTCCTGTTTCGTCAGTCTTAGCACACAATATAACTACAGAGGAGTCAAGTTTAAAATATCAAAACTCTTTGGTCATTTTTGAACGTGACGATACTGGTCTAATTGGAATGCTAAGCTAACCATACACCAGACCTGGAGATCAGCTTAATAGATTACAAAATGGTAAAACTCAACATATTAAGTCTGGGGGATCTGGAGAATGAGCCTATTTCCAAAAAAAGTGGAGCGCTCCTTTAATAATCGAATGATTTTTGGCATAAGAAAAATCTATAATTTTGACTCATGTACCGTTGGCTATGACATGTTACGTATTGAGTGCTTGTCTGTCTGAAGAAACCAATTTGCAAAAATGAATCAGATTTCCCCTTTGCCTGAGGCTCTGGAGATAATAATGTTGTAAATAATGTTCAGTGTCTTGCTTCTTAAGACCACAGTATATCCTCAGAAGTCACAAGTATTAATTCTGTGTTGCCTGGTGTTGTTGTTTTTTACTCTGAATTAGGGCTGCAACAACTAATCGATAAAATCGATAATTATCGATAATGAAATCCGTTGTCAACGAATGCCCGTTATCGATTAGTTGGGCTGCTCACGTTACTGAGCAGCGCGACCATAAGACGCACACCG
>JAUCMS010000145.1:17430349-17440642 GCA_032357445.1 Enteromius radiatus | reverse complement strand
CACACAATAATAAGTGTATACACTGATTTATGGTTTTATATAGTTATAATCAAAACATCAAAATTAAAGAAGCATTTCGAATTTATCCGATTAATCGAAAAAATAATCGCCCAACTAATCGATTATCAAAATAATCGTTAGTTGCAGCCCTACTCTGAATCATTAAAACGAGAACACTGTAAACACTGCTTTATCAGGCATTACAGGCATAATTAAATAAAAAAAGAGCGGTAAAAAATAAATGCATATTATAAGACAATGAAATTGTGTTTGCACCTTGCATGCATGTCAGCCTGTTATTGGGGACTTCCAAAACCAAAATATTAACCTTTCATTACAGGAGCACTTTAAAAACTAAAAAAACAAACAAACAAAAAAACTACTTACTAGCAAGTTATCACTTTTGGTTAAGCTGTATCTTATTATTTGCGACTAATAAAAATGTCTGGAACATTTACCACCTAAACATAGCAAACTAATGTTACTGGTCACATGTCAGTCAGAGGGCCTCCATCTACAAAAGCGAGCACCCCTTGGTCAATCAAAGTGGCTGCACAGCCGAGACAAAGATCTGAATACACAAAACATATTCATGGGAGCAATATGAAGAGGAGTTTGGGTGGAAATGTCACAGCTAACCGAGCAGATGTAGGGTTGTGCATGTAATGTGACTCATCCAATCAGAGTAAACAATCTGCAGGATAAACGTCCTACTGTTCTTTTGTAGGGATGAACTAAAATAAATTCTTGGCTGAAGCCAAACAAAACGAAACACTGAATTACCAACCATAGACTGTAAAAAAAAAAAAAAAAAAAAAAATGGACGTAGTGTCCGTGACGTCACTCGTAGGTTTTTGAAGAGCGTTTTTGAAGCCTGAAGTGGGCGGAGCCGACCGTCACCATCTTGGCAACGCTTCATCGCGTGTCACTCCCGGATGATCCAACATGGGCAATGAGGCGGGACGTGGGCGGAACTGAGGTGTCTGGTTGCTGAAACCACGCCCGCCTACCTTGTCGATGTATTAACAATAACTTGTTCCGAAGTAACAAAAGCAGAAACATGGCAGAGATGCCAAGTTCAGCGGCTGAGGTAACGTGACGGCTAACAGACAGCAGATGGAGACAGCAACGTCAATCAACCTGTCACTCAAGTGGCCACGCCCTTAATTATGCAGAATTTTAAGGCTTAATATAATTTAAATGGAAGAGTTATAAAAAAAATTCACCCCCCTCACAGTTGTCACAAAGGGCAAAATTAGCTATATAGACCAAAAACAAATTGTGTATTTTAACATGGAGAGTCAATGTGATTGACTCCCTTTTGGAGCCAGCCTCCAGCGGCTAGTCGATGAATTGCAGTTTTAATCACTTCCGTGTTGGTTTCACTAGAGGGAGCAGGAGGTTGCCGCTTGACACCAACCACATCCCCCCCGATGCATTTAGCTTTTTTTCACCATTGCATAAATTAAATATCCAAAATGTGCTTTTTACAGTTTTTTCTTGCTTTTCAAATAAAAAAATATTTTACAAAACAGCTATTTAAATATTATTCTTGAATCAGGCATGTATTTTTTTTACTGTACAAATAAATGCAGCCTCTCTGAGCAAAAGATACTTCTTTTAATTTGAACAGTATGTCCGAATGTTATAATAAATCTATTAAAAGAGCTGTTGTAGGGTAATTATTAGGGATGCACCGAAATTAGTAAAAAGGCAGAATTGTATTTTTGTTATTTGATTTATTTCTCTGAAAAGCAACACAAAATAGTAAAAAGCAAATTTTTACTATGTAATTATGGTAATGGTGAAAAAAATTGGCAAAATAAATGAAAAAAAAAATGCGAAACACTGCGTTCGGTATTCGGCCAAGCATTTCATTTCGGTGCATCCCTATCACTATTGTCTTTTTCTTTAATATATGTACCGGAAAAATGACAAATTACAATACTAACATTCATAAATGCTGATGAAGCTTTAATTTTGACAGAAACCCACAGGAAGATCTCAGTACTTTTTGATGACAACAGCAGATTTAAAAATGACTCTCACCATGAAGTTGTTTGTCACACGCCTTAAAAACATTTATATAAATATAACTGAGAAACTGACAAGTAACACTGCTTCAGCACAGATTTTCCTTGTGCTTTCTTTATGATCTGCCTCTGTTTGATCATGATAGTCATTGTTCACTACAAATCTTTGTGCAGCCCATGAGTTACATAAAGCTGTTTTTCTACTGATGGTACACTTATATCATGTGTTCTAATTTTGACATCCAGCAAATAAAAGCAGAAAACCACCACAAGTACTCATTTGTATTTACTTTTCGAATAATAGGCATTTGATTAAAAAAAAATAAAATAAAATAATGCAATAAAATGTGCATGTAAGGGTCACTTACTTTTCTCTGTCTGCTTTATATGTATGTGCGATCTCAGGTACCAGCGGGTCATCTGGGTTCGGGTCACATAACAGGGAGCAGATGGACAACAAGACTAAAAAAAAAGAAAGGGAATACATTAATAACATATAATACCAAAACAACCCGATCGTCTCTGCTGCTTCTCTCACACTGCCCTGTGTTTGTTTGTCATATAACGCAAACAGATTCCCGTGGAGAGATACGAACTAGGTCACTGCTTAGAACAAAGAGTAATCACTGCAGTCTGACAACATCACCCACACCGGGCTCAGAAACACCAAGAGCCTATACTGTACTCAAAACAGCCTGTCCAACAAGTGTCACATCAGAACACTATAATACCTAAATGATAGTCTCTACTGGCCAATGCAATTAGCCTGCACACCAACAGCATGTTATAATTTGGTAATGCAATTAAGTCATGTTTAAAGTCAAAATATTTACAATACAATAACAATGTACTGATGTAGTAATGTATTTATTCTAATTATAAATCGGTCAAAAAAAATAAATAAATAAAAAGTCAATGGATTTCTTACACACACACACATATATATATATATATATATTATATTCTTAGATATAGCTGGTATCACATACCCCCGGTTTTACAGACAAGACTTAAGCCTTAGTCCCAGACTAAATGTAAATCTGTTTCAACTGAAAGAAACTTGCACTGACTGATCTTAAAACATGTTTAACACATTTTTAAAATATACTGTCTTTATATTGTTTCTGCATTAATATGGAGGTTCTGTGTGAAATTTTGACAATATATGAATACACATTTAAATACAATTATTTACAGAAAATTGTGTGAATAATTTTTTAGTAATTGATTCACAGACAGCAGTAAGGTTACCATATTATAGATGTTGATTTGATAATATTAGTTATTTTTAATGATGAATATGCATTTAAAACTATTTCAAATTTTTTAGGCTCCTCAGAAAGAGATTTTAAATTTTAATTCGATTATCCGGCCCTCAAATGAAACTAATAGAATAGCCCTGTCTTAAATTTAGTCCTTAGACTAAAACGTAATCTGAGCCGTTTCAGCTGAAAGAAACTTGCACCGACTGATCTTACAATGTGCCAGTGTCTTTGTTTTGAGATGCACACCAGTAATACTATTTTTAAAGCATGTATATAAAAAATTACTTAAAATGTCCTAAATGAACTGTGGCCTAAAGTTGGCTTAGGCTAAGCCTGGTCTATTAAACCAAGCCTTTATGTTTAATTTCACACTTAAATAGTTAATTCATTCTAATCTAACAATCAATGAATATATACTTTTACTTTGTAGAAACCATGATACGTTTTTTCAGGATTAATTGATGCATGCAAAGTTAAAAAGAGCAGCACTTATTTGAAAAAGAAACCTTTCCTAACATGACGCCTTTTGTCATCAATTTAATGCATCCTTGCAGCAATTTACTGCACATCAGTTTTTTTTTTTTTTTTATTACTAAGTGCGTATTCACGCATTGAGACGCTCCCTGAAATCTTACCTTTGGATACAGTTAGTGCAGGTGACCACTGAGATCGCAGGATGTCCAGACAAATACTTCCGTTACTGTTAATATTGGGGTGGTAGATCTTTGTTGTGAATGCGACCTGTCAATCAATGCAGAGAATACTGATTACAGCATGACAAGTCATTACGTACTTTTGCTCTTTTTATAATATTACAAAGCAACTGACCTTTGGTGGCTTAAAGGGGTAGTCTGTTGGGAAATGAATCGTAAGGAAGAAAACCCCTCCTTGATATGGACTGTCATTCTAAAAACCAAGAACACAGCTTTGCTAATGTATGCATGTACAACTATCACGAAACACTCATCACAGCATTTATATTCAAGGACCAACTAATTCACAAATGTAACATTTTGTTATTTTTAGTGCAAAATGTATGTACTGTGATTGCATGTGGACGTCAGCCAATCAGAACCGATGCTATTTACATATTTTGTGCCTACAGTAACTTGATTAATTACTTTTTCTGGCACAAGCAACCTTTCAGTAACATTGTTATTGGACCTCTAGAAGAAAACATCCCTTATTTAATAATAAAAAATAATAAAAACTTAAAGGGACAGTTTATCCACAAATGAAAATTACCCAAAGATTTACTCGGTGTATACTTCCAAGCTTTTTTAAAGGTGCTATAGAATGTAAAGTTGTATTTACCTTGGTAAAGTTACAAAAATAAGAGTTCATATGACATATAATGGGTCACAAACACCAATGTTTCATCCTTCTTGTGCAAATCATAGAGACTACTGAAAAATAGGCGAATTGAAACATTTGAACCGAACGTGACATCACCGCCAGGATCACTACGCCCACTCAATCTTTGCACAACGCTCATGTTCTAGACCAGCCGCCAGCCAAACCTACACAGCCCAATCATCAGACGTCCTGCAGCTATTGTGAAGAAAAAGCAGGACAATATTAGAAATGGCAGATCATGGAAATAAAAGGTTATGTTCCAGGCTGCGCAGGGGATGTGAAGTGCAGGCTGTATTAGGAAAGAATATAACCCATTCTAATAAAATAACACAAGCCACTAAAGGGACATGGTTAGCTTTCTAGCAGTAGCCTATTACATTACAGTACATATTTCACTTAGCACATGAACAGTGCGAGGAGAGATGACCGAGGATGACGGCGAATGATTTACAGATCCTGAGCACCACTGACGAGCATCTGATCTTGTAAAATGTGTGGTAAGTACCGACGCTCTTTATTAGTATAAACAGAGTACGTGTCATCGCAAATCTCGAAAGTGAAACTGAAATGTGATTGTGCATATTAATAGCGTTTTATATACAGTATAATTAATTACCTAAGGATATTACTGCGAGAGAAAGTATTGAAATAGCATTATAATATAGCAAGGTCTAGCGAGTGTGCATAGATACAAAAAAACTTTCCAGCCAGTGCAGAGAACTGGAGAAATATTACTTAGTGTAACTGTTTATTTATAATATCTCTTCATATGCAAATAAGATATAGATCATTACTATACTATGAATGCTAACTTGATGTTCTTAAATATCCATGTCTCAATTGTGCACAAACATCAGTTTCTCATATTTTATAGAGTTAACGTTGCATCAAACATTTATTTAAATGAAAAAAGTGCTATAAAATGATACAACTAATACATAACTAATTTAAATATTTGTTTCATCTGAAAATGAATGCACAAGAAATTGTAAAAATACATCTGCTGCTTATAGACGTAGTTATTAATGCAACGGATATTTCACAAAACAGATAAATATAATAAAAACGCATGTAATGCAAACACTGATCTTTTATTTAATGCCAACCTAGACTGTTAAATTGTACAGTTATGAATTCTTATTAAATAAAGTTGATAAAACAAACGCAGAAATCTGAGCGTCTGGTTTGACAGAACCAAGTTAACTCTCTGAAAATGTACAGTATTGCAGATTTGAGGGGTTTGTGTTTGAATGAAGAGAAGTTTTTGAATGATGGTCTTTTTACCACTATCAGCTTTTTAATCAGAAAAACATTAATTGTACCCATCTAGGCAAGTTTCGTATGAAGTTCCCCTTAAAGTAAATGCAAAAGATGCAAGACCGGAAATAAGTATGCACACATTCGCATCGCTAAAGCTCACCGGCTCCATCTTGTGCACTGAGCCAATTAGCTGCACTGTGAAACAGCCAATCAGAGCAGAGCTCAACATTATTATTCATGACCAGGGCTGCACGATTTGGGAAAAATGTGCAATTGCGATGATTAAGGTACGATATATATCAGTGGTTTGACTCAACTTGCTTGTTATTAAGGAAAATGCACGCACAGATTACTAATAATGCTGAAATCAGTATTTCTCAACTGAGATACAGTATACAGTGAAATCTAGCAACAACAAATTAAAACTAAATGTACAAAATTAAATAACAGTAACATCTTTACATTACTGAATTAAATTACATTTAATTAACATTAAAATAAAATCAAAAAGTCAAAAGTACAGATAAATAAAACAAATACCCATTTTAATATTTGTACATGTTGTCCCAAAACATTTTAGCAGGATGTAACATATACTTGTCATTTTCTCATATCCCTCTTTGTTAAAAGTGCGTTCACACCTGAGGTGACTTGGGCGAATGTATCTCGCTATTCGCGTGTAGTTGGACGCTTGAACATGTGGAGTTTACACCGGTTTCTCACTGCATGCGTCCGTATGTTAACGGATGAGAGCTTTCATGCAGGGGCGGCGCAGCAGCACTAGCAGGTGCAGAGAAATGACATAAATCAAAGCACATGGCACACAGTGTTCGGAGAAGAACGCTGGAAAATACGACAGAAAGATGCTTGTCTACAGCCTGCAGTACAAGCTGCCAGAATGAATGCTTGCTCCTGTTCTGAATACGCGCTGTTTATGCGTGCAGTGTAAAGGCTGGCGTGTTTAATGCGCTGCAGGATGTCTAATTGCGTCGTCTTTGCATTGACTCAACATGTAAATGACTCACACTTACTGATTCATTCGCGTCTGGTGTGAGCAAGAATGAATGTCTTGTTACGTCCACGAATGCATTTGTTTATTTAATTATTATTCGCAACATTTGCTGTAATAGGCTGACATCGCGATTGCGATACGATTAATCGTGCAGCACTATTCATGACCATTCAGAACGAGTAAATAACAGTTCTAATCCTAGGGTTGTAAATAGACATGTAAAACCATTTCATACCTTTAAATAAATATCAGAGAACAACTTAAAATACTTTATCAATCCATTCTACAGCACCTTTAATATATGTCTGATTGTATTGTTCTGAAAGAAGAAAGTCATACACATCCTTATATGATGAGGGTAATTTTCATTTTTGTGCAAACTATCCCTCTGACTAAATTAAGGGTTACCACACATCTTGACCAATGAATGGTGGAAATCTTGAGTGGAAATCACAACTCCCTCATATTTCATGACTGTGGGAACCCTGCAATTTAAAAAGAGTAAGGCAGAAAAATGGCTGCTTACCGGTCCCATTATTGTTGCCTGCCAGTGAAACACTGAAAAACATGAGTCATTATATAAAGTCAATGAGCAGTATTGAAACAACTGATCCAATGATGTATGCTGAGAACAGCAGTGATCCAACACTAACTAGCAGAGTAAATACCTATATACTTAAACAGTGATCTGACAAAAAATATATCCATAGTAACTTTTTATAATTGACTGGTTCCTCATATACTCACAGTCCTCTCCGACTGGACCTGCTGAACACTGAGCTGGAGGATCTCTCTGTAGGTCTGTCAGCTCCTGAGGGGAACAAAACGGCCACGTCTTGTTAAACAGTATTTGTTGTGCAATAACCTTGATTATTTGATTACAAGTGTACTTCAGAGATAACTAATAAATACAAGTAGGACTCTTGGTCAGATCAAAATGGTTATCAGCATCAGGATACTTCATTTAGTCAAAATGCTTTCTAAAAACAGAATTTGGCTCATGTGAGTGTAATGTGGTTGCCAACACGTACTCCTAATGCTTTGGCTCTGAGGTTTGTTTCCATATTGAGAAAGAGATCGTTTCAGGAGCACTGCCAGCACAACCAACGCTATGGCAGTCATCTCATAGTACCTCTCAAACGGGTCTGAGAATGAAATATGGCCGTATAAACAAAGGGCGTGCCTGAAAACATCAGGGTGCACAGAAATATCTAGCATGATGTTTTTTTGTGTTTTCAAAAGAATAAAATCAACTCTCAAAAAAACAACAACAGTATAAACTGTATTTTAATGTAATTTATTCCTGTTCTTGTCAGACCTGAATTTTCAGCTTTATTTGTCTTCAGTGTCACATGATCCTTCAGAATATGCTGATTTGACACTCAAGAAAGATTTAATATTAACCTATTCATTTCTTTCTATTAATGTGTAACAATAATAATAAATGTACATTTGATATTCTGGTGCAAACTGTGTTCCCTTTTGTTTTTTAATTTTTTTTGATGAATAGAACACTGAACAGCATTTATATAAAATACAAATAATTATGTAAAATGACAACAAGTGCTGTCCTTTTTTGCATCCTTGTTTAATGAACGGTTGCACTGGGGGGGGGGGGGGGAAAGAGACTTTTTAAATGGTAGTGGATAGACATTTTATTTTAAACTGCATTCACTTATTTTCTTTTAATTTGCAGGTGAAATTGGAGCTTTATGCGTTTCATAAGATTCACCCATGTGTTTATTAACGCTTTAATAACGTTAAATTTGTGCAGGCATTTGAACAAGTTTCTATCTTACAGCTGTCTTTTTTTATAATAATATAACTGTTGCTGCAATGTTAATCTGAACTAGATAATAAAGTTTGTAGGCAAACTTTAAGATGGCTTGAAAAAGCCTAGCTAGAAAGTTTAAAGTAGTTTATAGAAATCATGCTAGTAACATGCTACGAGTTTAAAAAGTTTGAGAAGTTTAAGTTTGAGTTTTCAGTCAAAAATAATTAAAAATAGTTAGATTACAAAGTCAGATTATAGATAGACGGATGATTAGCATGTTGTTAGCATGATTAGCAAGTTAGTAGCATATTGCTAGCTTGATTAGCAAGTTTGTAGCATGTTGCTAACATTATTAACAAGTTACTAGCATGATAAGAATGTTAGTAACATTGTTAGCATGATTAACAAGTTACTAGCATGTTCCTAGCATATTGCTAGCATGATTAACAAGTTACTAGCATATTGCTAGCTTGATTAGCAAGTTTGTAGCATTTTGCTAACATTATTAACAAGTTACTAGCACGATAAGAATGTTAGTAACATATTGTTAGCATGATTAACAAGTTACTAGCATGTTCCTAGCATATTGCTAGCATGATTAGCAAGTTACTAGCACATTGCTAGCTTGATTAGCAAGTTTGTAGCATGTTGCCCAACATTATTAATAAGTTAATAGCATGATAAGAATGTTAGTAACATATTGTTAGCATGATTAACAAGTTCCTAGCATGTTCCTAGCATATTGCTAGCATGATTAGCAAGTTACTAGCATATTGCTAGCATGATTAACAAGTTAATAACATGTTGCCAGCATGAGTAGCAGGTTACTAGAATGTTTCTAGCATGATAGGCATGTTACTAACATGATTTGCATGTTTTTAGCATATTGCTAGCATAATTAGCAAGTTACTAGCATTTGCTAGAATGAGTATCAAGTTACTAGCATGTTGCTAACATGTTTCCAGCATGACTAACAAGTTACAAGCATGATTAACATGTTACTAGCATATTGCTACTAGCATGATTATCAGTTTACTAGCATGTTGCTAACATGTTTCTAGCATGATTAACAAGTTTCAAGCATGATTAGCATTTTGCTAACATATTGCTAGCATTATTATCAGTTTACTAGCATGTTTCTTGCACGGTTAGCAAGTTACTGGCATGTTGTTAGCATGATTAGCAAGTTAATAGTATGATCTTAGTATGATTAGCAAGATACTAGAATTATTAGCATTTTGCTAGCATGATTTAGATTGATTAGAAATAGTAGTAGATAGAGTGGAAGCTTAAAGGAGTTTAAAAGGGTTAGAAATAGCACATAGAAGGGAAGTCTGATTGAGTCTAATTGGCTGCAGTGCGTTTAGATTTGAATTTTGACAGTTGGAGCTGCCAGAGTCTTGGCTCATCTGAACATTCTGTGAATGGGAGTCTATGGGAGTTTTTCCAGTTTTGATCATAAGTTTTAGGAAAACCATAAGACGGATCAGGCTGAAAATAATAATACATTTAAATAGCAGAGATGGGGACAAGTCACATATGGTCAAGTCCAAGCAAGTCTCAAGTCTGAACCATCAAGTCTCGAGTCAAATC
>JAUCMS010000145.1:17405359-17418277 GCA_032357445.1 Enteromius radiatus | reverse complement strand
GTCCAAAAATCTGCAAGCAAAATCCCCATTTGAAGGATTTACAGATGTACGCTATTATAACTTTTGGGACTCGCAGAAGTCTGTGTGGTATGGTTTTTAATGAGATATTTGTTTTTATTGTGTTTCAGTGCTATTTGTTTGAAGAAAAAAAAATTTTATGCAAAATTTATGCATTATTAAAATTACAGTTGTGGGAATGCATTATTTAAAATTAATCATGTGACACTGAAGCAATGATACAAAAAAATTCAGCTTTACATCACAGAAATAAATGACATTTTGAAATCTAGTCAGGTGAAGAATAGCTATTTTGAATGAAAATAATATTTCACAATATTACTGTTTTTACTGTATTTTTGATCAAATAACTGCAGCCTTGGTGAGCACTTGTTTTCATATTTTGAAAAATCAACCTCAAACTTTTAACCAACCCTTTGCTTTGATGTCTATCTGCGGTTTGAAGCTTTTATTTGGTTAGCAATACCATCAGAAATTAAATATTAGGTTACCACCTAAAATGCAGATGGAAGATTTAATATTCTGCACTATTTCTGCTGTCTAATCAAATAATTGATCACTTGACACTTTGCATGGACTGTCAGATTCTCCAGCTTCTGGCACAAGATGCTCTCTGGATAATCTTAAATAATATTTTTACATTGTCGAATCAATATTTTACAAATTATGTATAAAATGTCATGAAACGTTTATTTATAAAAAAAATATTAAAACAGCATTTATAGTTGTTAAATGAGGTTGATTTGATTTCTGTTTATTACTCAGTATTAATAACATCTTATCAATAACAGCATCCTCTTTTTAGTTTGGGCAAAAATATAAACAGACAAAATTTGGCTGATAAAAAAGCCATTATGTAATCAATCCAGACGGGCCGAAGCACTTGCCAGGCTTGTGTTTATCAGGGAATTCTTTGCGCTCGTGGCTGATTTCAGTAGCGCTTCAGGCCTGGGACGGGGGCAAGAGAAGTGTGTGAGTGTGTGTGTGCGTGTGCGTGTGAGTGCTCATAAAATTAGAGAGTCTCACACTGGCTCTCTGCCAGTGTTGGGTTACTCTAGACCAAACACGTTGCAGTATTTTAGAGTGTCTACTTTCACCACCCTAGTAATGATGGATGCCCCCAGGTCCTGGGGTGCTGTATGAGTGTGTGTGTGTGTGTTATAGGAGAGGCCTGACCTCTCTCACACTGAACACAATTGAAAGTGGCACTGTAATGTGAGCAGAAGGGCCTGTGGGTGATCTTGGCCCACTGGCCATATCTGACTGAGAAAGCCCCCTTTATAACTTTCAGAGACCTTAAAGTTCAACACTCGAATGCTGTAGCTGTCCTCATGTCTGCTTGTTTGTTGTAGAAGCTGTTTGAAGATCTTTCAAAGACTTGTTACGGGAAGAGATGCTTGATAGATAAGTGATTGTATTTATCGAACTAAATCAAACTAAAAATGAAATAATCATCTCACAGAATTGCGTGAAATAACCACGAACTCTTAATGCATAATTCCGTGTTAGTATCACGTAGGCCTAATCATCGAAAATTGCGTGATACTACCACGTAAAAGATTACAGTGTAATTCAATGACAGGCATCAGCCGTGAGCCATACGATGTCTTCTTGCGAAGAAGAGAGTAAAATACAAGGTGTTAACCGCTGAAATGATCCCGCTGACATCTTATTCAAAAGACACTCTCGTCCTGTGGAATGACGCAAATCGATCACCAGATAAACAAGAGTCAACGACATTTCACAACCGCGATCGGTCACGAGAGCCAACAGAATTTTACAAACCAATGCTGGATCCTTCTGGCGGCATTTTTTAAATTTGCGCAAAGCAGCAGCTGCAGATGAGTCACGGCGTACGGAGAGATGGTGATCAATCCTTTTGCCTCGGATGAATTGGAATATTAATCTTTTTTTAATAAATAATGTTGGTAGTTGTATCTGCCAGTTTATCTTGTGTTTTATTAACGGATAGGTTTAGGGGCAGGTGTTGGGTTACGCCTGTCATTGAATTACATTGTAATCTTTTACGTGAGCCCATCACGGAATTTTCGAAGATTACGTGATACTAACACGGAATTATGCGTTAAGAATTCGTGGTTATTTCACGCAATTCTGTGAGATCAGGTTGATAAATCAGACAAGTTTTGAATGCAACAAAAACACGTACTGAAAAGGTTAGAAAACACCGGATGCCAGTGCAGGAGTAGACAAGAATGTCTCTGATTAAGCGACTGTTTTGCTGTTGGATGTCATTACTCACAGCACCTGAGCCACTGAAGACGCAGAGGATTACATTAGCATTAGCATTTAAATGGGTCATATGATGTGATTTCACGTTTTCCTTTCTCTTTGGAGTGTTACAAGCTGTTAGTGCATAAATATTAAAGTTTAATGCTGCTGCTTACTATTCAAACGGGAGTTTGGGCAGTGAAGGGTGGTGCTTGTTGTTTCATGGTGTTATGTTTACGAGGCGTGATGCAACACCACGTGTACAAAGACAGAACTGAGTCATGATAATCAGTAATTATGTCTCCACTGGATCAACAAATGCCTCGTTTTTAATGTGTTTTATTGTTTTGGTGTCATAGCGCCGTGACGCAGCATCATGTTATGGTAAGGAGCTCCATCAGAGTATTCGACCAATCACAGTGCAGCTGGCCAATCAGAGCACACCTCGCTTTTTTTAAAACAGTGAGATTTGTACAAATCGACACGTTTCAGGAGGCGGGGCTTAGAGGAGAAACAATAATATACAGTATGGTGAAAAATAACGTGTCTTAAACCACGTAAACACATCGCATTACACCAAATACACAAAATAATGATCTTTTTAGCAACATCATATGACTCCTTTAAAGAGACATGATTTCACACTACCACTGAGAATTTTTTTTTTTAAAAATCAGATATTCCAGGCTTTAAAAATGTGGTGCAATTTTCCATCAAATCAAATACTATTTATGAATTCATAGTTTATGATATTGGTAATAAATCTTTTTTTTATTTTTTTTATTTACACTAGAATCTTTTAAAATCCTTTTTGAAAATATTAACAAATTCAAGATGTGAGGAAAGTATTTTATTACTTTTTCCTTTTTCATGACATTTTTAGAATCAATCATTTTTATTGAAAGTTTTTTTATGAAACCAACATTCAACAATGTATTTCTAACAACATATACTTTAAATAATATACTTGAGTGTAAACTGAATGTAATGTTTTCAGAAATTAGATTGCATGTTATTTACAGTCAAATAAAATATATGTATGTATTATTTAATATATTATAGTTTTAAGGCTAAGAAGTTGCTGTTTTTCATGTACTTAAGTACACCCCTTTATATATAAGTTCATAATTGCTTCTATTGTCTTTCAAATATTTGTAACATTTTTGACAAGTATTTATAGCAGACAAATGTATTTCAATGTCATTTCTACTAAAACCTGTCATATATTTAAATATGTTTGTAATTACATTTTAAAAATTAACTTTATATGTAATAATCAAGTACTTTGTGTACCTCTAGTAGGTTAGTCAACACATTAAATTAAATGTACTTATTTAACCATGACAAAAGATTATAAAAACACAAGTGTGATAAGAAAATGCCTCTGTTTAAGTACACTTAAACATACACATACCATTTTTTGTCTTTTATTGTGGACAGTCTTATCTTTAACCTTAGTCTGATGACTAGATGTTCTTGACAGAGCTCACGAGTTCACAATCATTGATATAATCTTGAGCTGAGCCTCAATGATCTAGTCTGACGATGCCAAACGACAAACGCTCCTTCAGTAGAAAAGATGTCTAGACTCCAGCGATCTCCAAACTCTTGGGCTGCTTTGTAAATGCCACTGCATTTGATTAAGCTAAAATACCCCAGGCTTCGCATAAGCAGAAAACCTGTGGGAAAATCATATTTTGCCTTGGCATGTCGCGCATTGGTTTTAATGGTGGTTTGATTAAATTGGGCCCATTGTCATGCCAGCGGAGAAGAGCAGCTACAGCGCTTTTGTTCTGCGTCCACACTGAGAGGTTTGTCCACAGCTCTTATCAATGAGCCTGATTTGATTATGAGCTCATAAGAGCGAGGGCAGTTCTCATGTTTATGGTGCGCTCAGCAGCTCGCAGCACAATGTCAGCCTGTCCACAGGCCACTTCATGAAGAGGCTTCATTCTCTGAACTGCAGTCATGCCTGCTCAACCTATTTCCTTTATCTGTGATTTAATTGTGTTTGCTGGAGCTTGTGTGCGTATGTCTAGACCTCCGTCCTGCCCATGACCGAGACGTATTAACACTCTCATAGCACTCAGTAACAGTTCACCGAAAAATACAAACGAAATGACTTCCTCTCATATGTGAAATACGGAAGGAGACGTTTTGAAGAATGTCCATGCTGCTCTTTTTAGAAAGGCATCATAAAAAGGCGCCTGATGTATCAAGTCTGAACGGCCAGATGAGATTTCATAAGAAGTTTATTGACAGTGTCTTGTCTTGAAAAAACTATTTTTGGTGTCTTATCTATTTGGTGTGTTCGCAGGAAAATATGAGGCTTATTTTGAGTGCCATAATCACTAAAAACATCAGTATGAATGAATATGATCCCTGTAGAGAGCCGGTGTCAAATTACCAGGAAACATATTCAAACAGAACCCAATCTAACTGATCATCTCTATTAGTCTGAAGATTGTTACCTCATCAGACATTAGTTTATTGCCTGGATTCATGACATTGTAAATTAAAAAACAAAACAATCATTGAATATGCAATTGATGCAGTCGTACATGCGTACTTCAGAATGTCTATCCTTATATCATAATTAAGAAAAAAGAAAAGAATGAAAAGAAAACCTCATTAAATATTACTAATAATCTTACTGTTTACAATTATTTTATGATTTTTATTAGTAAGCTGTATATATAAATGAATAAAATTACAATGGTTTGAAAAAACTGTAAAAAACTTTGGGGTCTGTATATATATATATATATATATATATATATATATACACACACACAATACAGAATTTTTGCCGATTTCTGATATGGTGATGATTTTTTAACTCATTTTAGCCGATACAGATGCCGATACTGATACTGCCAGCAAAAAAAATCACAAGAGTTATTTTATGTCCATAGCACATGTGTCTACTTTTAAGGTTTTAAATATGTTTTTGGAGAGTAAATGTCACAATTTGGTTGAAATAATGTTACACTGTTATTTAGTTTTACACAATATTTATGTAAAAATTCAAACAACATGCTTATTCTGACTTACGTACATATTAAAATATATGAAGGAATAAGGAAGCATATTAAATATTATTGTGTTTTAAAAAAAATAATAATAACAAAAATGTAAAATAACTTATTAGTATTTGGGGGTGAAAGTAATTAATCTTTTAATGTGTCATAAATAGTTTTTTGTAGTAAATATGCCTGACAAGGTTGTTACACTGAATGATATTTTAGTGGGTACATTTATTTTTAATAAAATAAATTTGTTTATTAAACAACAAGTGTACACTGTATAAATATAATGACTATATCATGTCCACACTTTTTTTTTTTTTGTAAATTAATTTGCTTTGTCAAGGCCCAAAAGGAATAAAAACACAGAATTAATCCAAGTAATGAACATAACTTCTTACATATAATCTAGTAGAGTAGATGAAATTTCTGCTACACTGATTTTTATGGTCCACAGAGGGCGGTGGTGGCCTGAGGCATGCTGGGAACTGTAGTCCTGTAGCGCTGTGAATGCCCCTCACAGCATGCTGATGAGTCAAACCAATGAAACACATGCAGCCCGGGGCGACCTGCCCACTTAAACTACTCCGCTCAGCTTTAACAACCAGCACAACCAATTCTACCCACTGCTTAATTGTCTTAAGTGGTTGAGTGCTGAGAAAGGGAGCTGATTTAGCTGCGGGGGTTCTTCACTTAATAACTCCTCATTTCCTTCATTTTACACAATTATCATGAGTTATGTGCTCTGTAAGAGATGGCCGGCCTTTCATGAATGTCTGCACTATGCCGAAGAGCCTCGGCCAAGAATTTGACCCCTGTGTTTAATATATGGCTTAGTGCGAGCTAATGATAATTGCAGAGTACTTGATTATGCGTCAGAGTTTCCGACGTGCATGTGATTTAACGTACAGTAAAGCAGCATCTTTGTGCCTAATAAAGGATGTATTGTCAGAGACGAGCGGCCGTCGATAACCCTCGTTAAAGTGTCAGAGATGTTCGCGAGCGACTGTTATTGTGCTGGAATTTGTGAATCACAGCGCAGGCTAAGTAAACATGCATAGTTTTTACATGCACCACTGTTGATGCGATGAGTAAGCCGTGTAAAGCTGTTGTGCAGCGATCTAGCCTAAACAGTGGGTTTGACTCGCAGGTCTGTCGTACAAGAGTTGCAGATTGCATGGAAAAACAAATGCTAGATGCAAAAAATACAAGACGGCTAACCGTGTGTGGCAAGCAAAAGAAGGAAATGCTTTTTAGCATCAAAGAAGACAAATTAGATAGCTTGTAAGGTTGCGTGACATTGAAAAACCCTTATTTATAACCCATAATATTTTTAAAAATATACAAATATTTATGATAAAGTTTAGTTACTTATATTTGTTTGTATATGTTTTGGGGATTGTTGCTCTAAATATATTTAGATATATATTACATATTTTGTATTTAAAATTACACATTTTATTGTGGTATTGTCAATTTACATATAAATTAAATAAATAAATATAAACATAAACATGTTTATGCATTATCTGCATATATTAATGAAAAATATGACATTTTTTTCAAAGTAATGTCAAATATAATTAAAAATATACTTCAAGGGGCAAGAAATTATGTTTTTAAAAAAACATTACAGTTATAATCAAGTATGTGTACAGTGCCCTGCGAACGTATTAATACCCCTTCATTATTTCCATTACATGTTTATAACAATAATATCCTGTACGAAACCTGATCTAACAATGATAAACTATATATCATTGGAAAGCTCTAAGTGTGTACTTTTCATAGTTTTGCAGAAAATGTTATGCAGTGACAATAATGTTATATTTTGTAACAAGAGAAGATAGCATAGTACAATAGGAGTTGTGGCATTTGTTATTTTAACACACTTATAATCAATTAAACTTCAGTTTTTATGTTCATAATCCAAAAAAATAAATATATTTTCTAGTATTTGTCCAAAATATTGAGAATGTAATTTAAAATGACATAATTTTTATAATTAAAATTTCATGGTTGATGTAGTCTTCATAGTAAGTTGATACATGAATCATACTTTGTTTTTGTTTTTTTCCCTTTTTCCGGGAGGTTTCTTTATCAGCACTCTACTTGATGTGTCTGATAAAGACTTCTAATCAGAAACATCTGTAAAGCGTATTACTGAAAAGTTGTAAATAATTATATATATATATATATATATAGTACAGTTGAATTAATAGTTATTTATAGTAGTAAAAGTGGTTGTTTTAACAGTATAATTGTATATTATTGGATATGTTGACTGAAATAAATGCACTGTTTATACTGTTTTCAAATATCTTACATCTTGAAAAATAAACAAAATTAGAGCTATCAAACGATTAATCGCATCCAAAATAAAAGTTTTTCTTGACATAATATATGCGTTTATGCTGTGTTTATATTAAAACACACATGTACAGTATATATTTTGAAAGCATTTACATAAATTTTCTTATATTTGATATTATATCTAAATATATTTAATATGTAAACATAACATATTTTCATTAAATATATACATTGTATATTATTTATAAATGATATATTTACTTAATAAATATACACAGTATATACAAATATATTACGTAAAGAAAAACTTTTTTGGATGCGATTAATCGCGATTAATCGTTTGACAGCTCTAAAAATAAAAGTATATCGATCTGTATTGTGGTGTGAGGTCGTAAACTTCTTCCATTAAGGTTAACAGAGACTACATGCTTCTGTGATCCTTCAGGGAAGCAGAATATTTTTCAGAAATCTTCTACAGATGTGTGGCTTGGCTCAAAGCTGTTTCTCAGCTCTTCAGGCAGTTCCTTTTGACCTCAATGCATGTTTTGAGCTCTGATATGCATTATCAGCTGTTTATTAATATTTTTATTAACAAATCATACCCAATTCAATTGAATTTGCCACAGGTTCACTTCACCTCAAGTGTAGTAACATCTACAAGCAAAATGAATGCTCCTGAACTACATTTCAACTGTCCCAGATAAGGGTATGAATACTTATGCAATAGTATAATTTTAGTTTTTTTATTTGCAAAGATGTTACAAACTGTTTTTTGCCATACAGTTATGGTGTATGGAGCGTAGATTGATGTGGAAAGTAATTTAAAGGCAGAAGTATAACAAAATGTGAAAAACATGAAGGGGTATGAATACATTCGCAAGGCACGGCACTGTGTATATACTGTATGAAGTCCCTCTTTGAAAGATAAAGTTGCGATTGTGAGAAATCCAATTGAAGTTGCGGTGTTTAAAGTCAACGTATAAAGTCACATGAGGTCACAGTCACAAGATTTAAAAACACATTTTAGCAAAACCACTGGAGGACCATTACTGTACAACTCCAGGGATGAGTGAAGGGAGGAAGAGAACTTCAAGACCTTTTAGCCACCAGCATTTATTAGGATGTGATCATCAGCTTCAATATGTTTGATAAGAACTTTCAGACACGATTTAGCATTCCTGGACTGAATAAACATATGTTTTAGTGTACATTTCTCCGAGGCGCCAGAGGCGACTGTAAAACTGTAAAAAGATGGAAGTTTATTGCGCCGTCCAGCCCAAACAGCGCTATAGGGAAAACTTTTAACACCTTACTGGCTCATACAGAGCCCTATTGTCTTGCTCTCGCTTACATAATCACTGACATCATCAAGAAGAGACTATAAGAGCGGCCTGAGCCTTTTCTCGCACACGTTCTCACTCATCCAATCGCTCATTAATTTGTTCACTCCCTGCTTTACTCAGCGACTCGTGAACTGTGTGACTCAGTCTTTCTCTGAGAAGACGATCATTTGGGTTTTGGCCCTGGCTGAGGAGCAGGTACGAACATGTGAAAAAGGAAACGCAACACCCTCTAACATAAGCTTTATTACAGCTTCTTTTCAAATCCATAATGACGTGTGCGGCAAACATTGCAAAGCAGAGTAAATTATCATAGCAGACATAATGAGGGAGGGTGTGATTGTTTATTTAGCTATTGGTGTGTTTGATTATGGGATAATTAGTTTGAACTCGCTGCTGTACACCCTTGTTCAAATGCATCACAGATTTCCTCAGTTATTATTACTACTGTTAAACATAAGTTAATACTGGAATCTTAAAAGATTTTATCATTAGTTTCTTTGATTAAACTGGTACTGTAGCTAATGCCATATTTCTAAAATTAAACTAGCAGCAACGACGTTCTGTTTGGCTTAGTGTGAAGTATGCAAAGACTAATATGTGTTAAAATGTAATTTTTTCCTGTGATGCAAAGCTGAATTTTTATCATCATTACTACAGTCTTTAGTGTCACATGATCCTTCAGAAATGATTCTATAATGCATGCTATAAGCAGTTTAAAAGACAGCAGTGACTATTTAATATGTATGATATCGCATCAATAAAAAGAAGAGTGATTACTTGAATTGTTTTTATCAGTTTCAAACTGATTGTTCATTGAAACATAAATTTGTTAAAGAATAAGTTAACTTTAGGGTAAATACAGAGAGAATCTACTTTGAACATACTTCAAACATACTGAACATACAGAACTGAATGTTTTTGGACACTTAATTGCTTGTTATTTACAATTAAAAGAAAATGTATTATATTGATATTAACTGCAATTAGTTGCATACACCTAGTATGACTTAAGTGCATCTTTATGTAATTTCATAATTGCTTTTATTGTCTTTGAAGTGTGATTCAAGTGTACTGATGAATCTACTAACAAGCATTGTTAACTAATTTATTCTTTGTCATTTCTATTAAAACTTGTATGTCATGTATTTAAAATATATTTATAATTACACACTTGCAATGATGAATTAGCAATTTAGTACATTTAAAATATACGAACTTTAAGTGTATTATTGAAAAACGATACAGTTAAGGGTATAATCAGGTACCTTAGTTGTTAGACAACACATTAAAATAAGTGTACTTCTTTAAAGCACAAGATTTTAAAAATTATTTAAATTGTACTTTAAACCAAAGCTAATAATTTGCCTCTATTACAAGCAGTGAAATTAAGTGTACTCAAGAGTGCACTTAAGTGTGTAAAGTAACATTTTACAATAAGGTTCATAAGTTAACTACATTAGTTAATGTGTACTAAGAATGAACAATACTCTTACAACATTTATTAATCTTAATTCTAATTTTAGCATTTACTAATGCATTATGGTAACACTTTATTTTACGATTAGTTACTTGTTAGCATGCATATTATTAGAATATTAGCTATTTATTAGTGCTAATTAAGCCTTATTCTACATCTCAAATCCTACCCAATACCTAACTTACTAAGTATTGATAAGCAGCAATTTGAGAAATTATTGAGGGGAAAAGTCGTAGTTCATAGTTACCTATTCTGAAGTGTTACCTGCATTATGAAAATCACAGCTTGTGGATATTACATCCTCTAGATATTGAGCTTTATATTATGTTAAATTCTGTGAAATATACGGTAAGAAAATAGCAGCTGTGGTTGCCAGAATTCGATCATAAAAAAATACGGTAATAACATTTTAGGGTTTCCGGTTGTAAGTAAATTTACAGTTAAATACCGTAATTTTATTAACTGATATAATGTTAATATGCCAATCTATTAAAGTACTGAAATCTGTTTTGTATTTTTGAAATACTATGATAAGCACCAAAAGCAGGCGGTGATGAGAAAGTCACATGATGAAGCAAACCCCATCACAAGCAGCTTTTAAATATGGACATATATAGAAGGAGCTCAGAGTCATTCACACAAACGCTAAACACCATCATGATGAGACTCATTAAATTGAAATTTGCAATAAACATTAATTTAACAACATTACATGTAACACACAACCCTAATAAACATCACTGATAAGAAGAAACACAGTTATTGCAAAAAAAACCCCATCAAATTCAAACAATGCAGGGAATTCTGGGAATGTCAGTTTTCCTGTAAATTTTACAGGAATTTACATTTAACAGGTTTTTACCGTTAATTTTTTTGTACAGTCCACATACATACAAACATGCAGACATATATTTATTAGATTTGAAGTACAGTCTCTAAAAGTGTACACTCACAATTATTTACATTTACATATAGTTATATTGTACATATATTTCTGGTTAAACGCTGTATAGTATTTCTGCCACTCAGTTTGAGTGACAGGTCATCCAGAGAGCTCATACAGTATGTTAGCTTCCTCGAGAAACAAAAGCTGGAAATCCTTCTCACACACACACACACACAAGCTGCAGCATAAAACAAAACATTCATTCATTACAGTAAAGCAATTACACATGATCAAACATTTGCAGTGCACATGTGTGGTCACGTCGCTTGTAAAATTTGGGGAAGACACACAGACTATGCGTGTAATGTTCAGTGAACTGCTGCTCTGTAATGTAATAAACTCCAGCAGGCCTGGCGCTATGAACGAGCCCTGAAACTGTACTTCAGTGAAAGACGGCGTTTATGTGGCACTCTGTATTCTGAAAGAGTCCTGCACTGTTCCTTTCATCAGAGGGAAGAGGGGCTCTGTACAAAAACAAGCTTTATGTGTGGATAAAAGACATGACTGCCCTTTTGACTGTGCCCTTGAAATCCAGAACGGATGGGGAGAGACTTTTTGTGCTTTATTAGATATAGTCAACAAAAGAGGAAGATAGAGACAGAGAAAGATTTTACTCATTAAATCAACCACTGACAAAAGAGCAGATTTATAAGGCAACAAGAAAGCCAAATTCCTTTCTTTAAAGTCGCCATGCATTGCTGTTACAAATATATTTATATATAGCTTTGGCTATAAGGTCATGTAGCAGGAGTTGACTCCTTGACCTGCGAGCTGTGTGTGTAGTGCAGATATTTCATTTGTTTCTGACAAACATGCAGCTTTTTACTCCACAAGACATGACGGGCTGGAGTGAATTACTTGTGGATTATTGTGATGATTTTATCAGCTGTTTGAACTCTCATTGTGATGGCACCCATTCACTGCAGAGCATCCAATGGTCAACAAGTGATGTAATGCTACATTTCTCCAAAGCTGTTTTGCATTAAGACACTCATCTACATCTTATAGAAGCCTGTTTCTGCCACAGAATTTTTTATCTCACAATTCTGACTTTTTCCCCCAGAATTGCATGATACAAACTTGCAATTCTGACAAATTTTCTCAGAATTGTGAGACATAAAGTCAAAATTACGAGTTGTAAATTCAGAATTGCACAATATAAAGTCAGAATTGCACAAAATTAAGTCAGAATTGCACAACATTAAGTCAGAATTGCGAGATATAAAGTCAGAATTGCATGATATAAAGTCAGCATTGCGCAATATAAAGTCATAATTGAGAGTTATACAGTCAACATTGCGTGATATATAGTCAGTAATGCATGATATAAAGTCAGAATTGCACAATATCAGGTCAGAATTGCGAGTTGTAAAGTCAGAATTGCACAAAAGTCAGAATTGCGCGATATAAAGTCATAATTGCGAGTTATACAGTCAGCAATGCGTGATATAAAGTCAGAATTGCACAATATTAAGTCAGAATTGCATGTTATAAAGTCAGAATTGTGAGATATAAAGTCAGAATTGCGAGATATAAAGTCAGAATTGCGAGATATAAAGTCAGAAT
>JAUCMS010000145.1:17391672-17405259 GCA_032357445.1 Enteromius radiatus | reverse complement strand
GCGTGATATAAAGTAGGAATTGCGTGATATAAAGTCAGAATTGTCTGATATAAAGTCAGAATTGCGTGATATAAAGTTAGAATTGCATGATACAGTATAAAGTCAGAATTGCGTGATATAAAGTCAGAATTGCGTGATATAAAGTCAGAATTGCGTGATATAAAGTTAGAATTGCATGATACAGTATAAAGTCAGAATTGCGAGACATAAAGTCAGAGTTGCAGAATTGCACTTTATATCTAGCAATTCTGACTTTATAACTCACAATCGTGACTTAATATTAATTCTGAGGAAAAAAATCTGAATTGAGAGATTAAAAAGTCGCAATAACCTTTTTTTCTTTTTTATTCAGTGGCAGAAACGGGCTTGCATAACATATTAGATGGCCTAATAAAAATAAAATAAATCAGCAAAATGTCATTTTTGGGTAAGTTATACTTTTAAACCATACCTGTGTTATTCAGGATATCAACAAACACATTGACAGTTTAACTGCTTTAACCAGCAAAAACTAACATAGATTAAGAAATGTTTTGTTGTTTTAGGTTTAATTACAGAGCACTAATTTACCAGTGGTGAAATAAAATGCTGGTTTAAATGAGCCATTTGTATTAGTAGTTTTGTCATAATTGTTTTTTAATAGCCATCATCTATTACTAGCTGTTTTGTATTAGCTGTTATGTATTAGTCATTTTATAGTGGTTTGTTGTTAGCCTTTGCATTAGCCATTATATTAATTAGACATTTGCATTAGGCAACTTGTATTAGCATGCATTGTATGCTTTTTGTTTTCATTACCCATTACTGTGTTACATATTATGTATTAGCCATTTGCCATTATGAATTAGCCATTACATTAGCCATTTTGTATTAGCTTTACTAGCCGTTATATATTTGTTTTTGTAGCCGTGTTGTATTAGCCATTGATATCAGCTGTTTAGTTGGAAAAGTGTGTTTTGACGTGTATGTGTAAGGAGGTCTTCTCATCCTGTCTCACAGTAAACAGTTTCTTTCCCATGAGCACCCTCGTGTTCCTGTTGTTGGCCAGGTTTGCACACACTGGGAAACATCCCGCTCCCTATTGTCCTAAAGGCCAAAGGTCAGGGAGTTTTTCTAAAGCGTTCAATGAGTGAGGTGAGAGGTGGGATACAAGTCATGATAAAGAGGCCTGTCCAGCCCCCCATGAAAAAAAAAAACCCCACATTAAATGTATTCTTTCTCTCTCGCTCTTGTCTTTCTCTTTCATTGATTATCAGATTCTGCTCTTTCAAGAGGACGGTAGGGTAGGGTTCTGGAGGAGCACAAAAAAAGGGGGCTCTTCTGACACAATAGCACAACTCACCAATACACCATCAGCTTCCTGGCTGTGTTGAGTGCTTTCCCTCCGCTTGTGTGCCAGTTGGATGTCTTTATTATAACCCGTACAACATATGCTTTCCCACTGAGGAACATGAAGAGTAGTTTGACCTGTATAGAACGAATGAGAGAGAGTGTCGAAGTTCAACAACAACAACAAAAAAGCATCTCGTTCTGACGTTATGGGGTTTTTAAAACATAATGTGACCTTTTGCTATAAAACTGGGCATCATTTTCAAACATGTCTTCTGTAGAGGACAGCATGTTAAACAGGCTTTTAGGGGAGACACACCAAGTCAATATTAGGGAAAGAAATTAGATTAATATTCCTATGAAATAAGAAAAAAATGTAAAAATTATGCTTGTTTTTTTTTTGCCTTTTCATGTCTATTTTAAATTTAATTTTAATAAGTTTTTCCTACTGTCCTCTATAAAAGGCATTGCATAAAATTGGAATAAAATATATTAATTTTTTTCTCCATTTGTTTCATACCTTTTACAAATTTACCTTTTACAAATTTAATAAAAAAAAAAATAATATATATATATATATAAAATGTTTCTCAGGATAATGACTAGCAAAATGATTTTAGTGAAATTTACTATTAGCAGAAATTTCTCCAAGAAAAAAAAACCGTAGGCGGGACTTCAGTTCAGTCTGCTGGTTGTTGATTGGATGGAGGCAGATCTAAACGCAGTTTGCAGCCAATTATTAGAAAGTTTACGCCCAGGTTGTTAAATAGTTAATAAAAAAACAAAAACTTAAATCGAAATCATTACAAAAAAAGTTTTTTCCATTATTTTTTGTTATATAAATGGTTAATTTGACATTAAAACATTGTTTTATTTCTCATTTTCTGTTAAAATCCACATCAAATGTAAAAGAAAACAAAATGTTAGCAAAGAGAAGTCTGTTGTTTCAGTGATGATCAAGTGGCTGTTTGATTAAAAATTACATAGAAAAGCATATCCTTAATTATTCATGATAATTTAATTCTGATGCATTTAGACAGAAAAAATGTTTACTTCCGTGCCAAAAATGCTAACTTTTGTTAAATTTTGGATAAATGTCAAATTATTTTTAAATGAATCTAATCGGTTTCATTTCGTTCAGCAAAATGTTATCACTTAAAGTAGATGTGATTTTCAACAAGTAACCACACAATGTAATCCTACCATTAAGACATCACATCTCACGAAACAATAAAGAAAAGAACAAACAAGCCCATTTTTCTTCAACTAAATGTTGAATGACTCCAGGTGTAGACAAGCCCTGGCAATGTGCTTCTCTATTGGCCTTTCCAAGTGTCTTCCATCATAGTCGTGAACACACCAGATCATCATTTATTATCCCTGCCATGAATGTTGTCAATGTTGAAATATACCGCTGGAGCGTGTTCATCAATCTGTCTTAAGCTTAAACACACACACACTCACACACACAAGAACAAATGTTATGAAACAGGACTGTATGACAAATTGCTCTTTGTGATCATCGCACATTGTAAGTAAGTAAATAAATGTTTGAATTATTGAACAGGATGACTCGCACACATGTACAGTGGCACTGACTGACAGGCAAATAATTCTCCAGCCGGATTGTAAACAGGAGACTGCTGGGACCTTTTGCTCTAGTTCTGATACCAGTCAAAGCCACTGAGTGTGTGTGTGTGTGTGTGCGGGCCTTTCTCCCACTGTTGAGCATTAGTAGAAGCCTGTGGAGTTTCACAGAGCTGCACAATGCAGTGCCATATTTACTAGAGAGAGAGAGAGAGAGAGAGTGTGTGGTAGAGAGACAACAGCATTCAACGTGTGTCTGACTCTCAGAACAGGAAACATTTTAAGAGCTCAGACGGGAACATGTTTATTCCCTGTTTTTGTTACTCTCTACCAGTTTTCATGCATGTTGTCAGCTTGATCTTTCATAGCCATGGAGATATTAAGGCAAAAGTATTCATTTGAACTCAAATGTTTATTAATAAAAGGAATAATATGCTGAGATCAGATCGTTTGGTCTTTGATGAGAAATGTAAAGTTGTTTAAAAGACCAAATGCACCACACCAAGTTTGAATACAGCTGCAAAAATAATACACTTAGATTTGTTTTCCTCAGCATTGCTTACAATAGCACGCATTCAGTTGATCGGAGTCAAACTTAATGTCACTTTTATTAGTTAGTTTGCTTTCATTTTATTTGAAAGTCCAGCGCATAAACCATTGCTCAAACCTTTAGACTCATTTCTGTCATTTAGCAGATGCTTTCGTCCAAAGTGAATTACAAATGAGGACAATGAAAGCAATCAAAACAACTAAAGAGTAATGAAGTCTCAGATAGCTTAACAGGTTTTTTTTTTAATTAATAATTAAAAAAGAAAAAGAATAAAGCAAGCTAGTGTTAGAGGCCTGTTTGACTTTAATTATATATTAAATAGGCCTAAAAAGAAAACAGATGGAATACTACACAAAAAAACTGTTATTTTTTTTAGATAACAAGCAGTAGGTCAAGTCTAAAAGTGACAAGTTTTTTTTTTCTTTTAAGAATACTATTAGAAATTGCTATTATTAGCGCGTCAAATAAAAATGGAAGAGATGTGTTTTAGGCGGTTTTTGAAGCATCTTTATAACAACTTTTTTTTATATCAGCGTTAAACGGATATTGCTCTCGACTTTATTTCATGGTGTCATACCGTAGCAGCAGTATGTGGTTTAGCATTGTTCTTCTTCACTACACAAGGCCTTCACTGAAATAGAAGTCATCTGGAGGGGAGCACATGTTGCTCTGAAAGGTTTATGTATCTTTCAGCATTCGTAGTGCCTTGTAAGCTGCCCATAGTGTATGCGCTTCTACGTACCATCAGAGATACTGAACACTGATAACATGCTGGAAGGTCTCTCTCTTCTTTAGCCCAGAGGACATGCAGTCTGTGATTTCCAACAAGATTTTACCGACAGTGGTTTCTGGAAGTATTAGTGTCAGTGACAGAATCATGTGATGAGTGATGCAGTGTTTTCGGCCTTGTCCATTACACACAGACATTTCTCCAGTTTCTCTGAATCTTTTGATGATGGTATGCACTGTAGGTGATGAGATTTGCAAAGCCTTCGCAATTTGACGTCGAGGAACATTGTTTTTGAAGTATTTGTGGCTGCCTCCCCTTGTTTAGCATCGTCATCCCTTATTCGCAGGAGTGTGTGTGCGTGAGAGGAAGGGCACAGAAACAATCGGCTGAGCACACCTCTCCTCTTCCCCGTGTCTGCGTGCTGGTGTCCTTGTGGGTCCAGGATGGGTGTGTAGAGTGACCCACGTGCTGTTTTTGCTCAATAAAAGCCTCTCCGAGACCTGGTGCCACTCCCACTTTGTCTGCTGTTTGCTCCTCCAGCCACATATCCTACAATCTTTAGATTAGAGAGCCTCTGTCCATCTTTACTTCTGGGAGACTCTGCTTCTCTAAGATATCCCTTTTATAGCTAATCGTGTTAATCAGAGACTTCTTTCAAAAATATATATACAGTATGTGTATATACATTTATATACATTCTTTTTTTTTTCAAATGTTTGGCCTGTAGGCTAAATTGTACTTTCACTCATGATTTTAGAAAGCTGCTTATAAAAACATAAGGGTGTAAGATACAGGCTTCTCAAGGCCACTGGATGCACTTCAACACAACTCCTTTCAGAGTTCTCTCAGGTAATTCTGTGCATTCTGTCAGACATTGTGTGGAAATATGTAGAGTTTGTGGAATGATTCTGAGAGCTGATGACATCATTTGTAAGTCTCTGTTTTCTCTCCATTTTAACTCACAGTCTCACTCTAACTCGTCACATTTTGACGCTTGGTCAGGACCATTTTGCGTCATTTTTCGACACTCAAGGTACCCCTTTTCAGGCACATTTTGACGTGAGGGGTCCTCCGTTGTTTTCAGTTGTTTGGCTTAATGTAATGGTGTGCATGCATATATACATTTATTATATACTTTTTAGGTTTATTGGAGCACCTAACCCCACTCCTAACTAAAACCTACCCACCTCTGAACAATATAAACACACACACAGGCAAATGCAGTTACTGTACAGGTATTTATTGTTCAAACTAATCATAAACAAGCAGTATAAATACATTTAAACACATTCCAAGTCTTCTGAAGCCATAGGAAGTCTTTATGTGAAGAAGAGAGTAAAATACAAGGTTTTAATCAGTAAAAATGATCCCGCTCCGTTCACGCGCTGCTGTCATCTCATTCAGAAAACATACTCGCGTCTGGCAGCATGACGCAATGGACCTCGAGATACACAAGAGCCAATAGTATTTCACAACAGCAAGACGCAATCGATCACGAGACGCGCAAGAGCCATGACAGCCATCGATGATGTAAGGACGTAAGGAAACACGTTTTTTTGAAATCGCTCACAGACAGAAAGACGGAGACAGTGACCGCGTCTATTCCTCTCACAAATCAATCGGTTTGAATCAACAGACTTGGAATATTAATGTCTTTCAAATAAATGATGACGGTGGTTGTATCTGCCTGCTATATCTTGTGTTTTATTCACAGATGGTAGGTTTAGGAGCAGGGTTTGGGTTACGTGCTCATAAATGTAAATAATATCATTTTAAATATAACTGTTTTGACTGTTTACATTGAAAAATCACACCCCTACATATGTGCAATAATGCTAATGTTTTTACCTAATATATCTTTTAATTATGACGATACAATTGCGCCGGCATATTGATGCTAAGGGTTTCCTATTTAAAACAACAGAGGACCCCTCACGTCCATATTGTGCCTGAAAAGGGGTACCTTGAGCATCGAAAAGCGACGCAAAATGGTCCTGACCAAGCGTCAAAATGTGACGAGTTGGAGTGAGACTGTGTTGGTTTTTGCGCTCTTTTTCCTAGATTTTAAATTTTTTTTTTGCTTTATTGAGTATGTTTTTACGTCCAGTTTTACAATAGTGCAAATCATTCAGTCCTGCTTTTGAGCACCTGATGCTTCAGAAGCAGCACGTATCCCAGAATGCAGCAGACCTCCTGCAGGCGTGGTCCCTGAGGATGGTGAGCGCTGCTCTGCTTCAATACGGACATTCTCAAAGCATCGTTTATCTTTTTTATGGCAAAGGGCTGTTTGATTTCCAGATGGGTCGTTTTCTACCGGGAGATTGGGAGCTTCCTGTAAGGCGTACCCTTGGACTGGATGTTCAGCGACTGATGCAACACGTGTTCTGATTTGTTAAGTTGTGTTTCTCAGGGTGAGAGTCTGTTCAGAGGCTGAGTGTGTGAGTAGAGCACTATCAATCCAATCAACATATCTGACACGGTCATTAGTAAAAATGGCAAAAATAAGGTAATGCTGTTATGTTGCATTATAAAACTACACTATAAAAAGTAAAAACTTGTTATTGTTAGTTTAAAGTGTTATTTCTAAGAGGTTTTCAGTGTCAGAGAATATATTATAATTGCATTTTATTTTACTTTATTTTATTTTGGCTTTTTTTGTGAAAATTGTTTTCCTCAACAAAATGAATTCATATTAAAATAACTAGTTAATAGTTTTTTTTCAGTGCTAGGCTCATGAAAATGCCATCAAATTTTATTTTTATTTATTATTATTTTTTGCCAAGCAAAATTAATATTAAAATAACATTTTAACATGAAGATGCCATCTCATTTAATGAATTCATTTTGTTTCGTTTCTAAACAAAATTAATATTAAAATTAAAAAGAAATTTCTTCAGTGCTAGGCTCATGAAAATGCCATCAAATTTTATTTTATTTATAATTTTCTTGCCAAACAGTGTTTCTCAACAAAATGAATATTAAAATAAGATGTTTTTTCTTCAGTGCTATCTGCTGTCGGTCAGTGCTGGACTACACCTTCATAATCATCCCATCAGAAACGGTCTCAGGAGAAGCGTGAGGCCGTGGAGATCTCGGTGTGTGTGTGCGCTGGTTTCGTATGGCTGCTGGAGCACAATGAGAGCCACTAGAGTTTCACTGTAAAATCTGGCCGGAGGCTCAACGTATCACCTAATCTGGCACCGCTGGCACGGGACGGTAATTGCACTGCGTGTTTGTGTGGGTCGGAGGACAGCTGGAAGTGGTTTGGTGTGCGGCACAGAGTTTGTTTTCAGATCAGCTCTGAGGAAAAAGATCTGGCTCTTACGCAAGCGTCGCTTCTACGCTCTGCTGACAGTGATGGATATTTCATACGTCGCCGAGACAGAACGTGTCTGTTTGCGTGAGTCTTTAGCTCAGCTTACGCTCAATTATCACTCCATCAAGTCGTCTGACTCGGAAATCACGGTGTCTTTAGTCTGGAGCTGACACGAGCGCGTCCCAAACCTTCCTATCCAGCTCCTGAAGGAAACACGGGGTCAGTTCCTCCAGCGCCGCGGATGATTTTCTCCTGCTTTTATGAGCACATAAATCTGACTGGTGCCAAAGAACAGAAAAACAGGGATTAAAATTCCCCTTTGGCCATGTTCGGGGGTCCAGCTGCACTAGGCTGTTTGTTTAACACAGCTGCACGGAGACACAGACAGAAAGAGAGATAAAGACACACACGTTTGCCAACCAAAATGGCTTGTTTTCATTGGCAGGTAATCAGATTTTCACAGAATTATGATTGCGCTGCTGCAGACTGACTGAACCTCGAAATAAAGACGAGGAGCTGATGGAAAAATCCTTTGTTTGACTTTCTGGAGGCATCTGAACAGAAATGGTGTCTCGTGCTGTCAGTGGTTAGGATTCAGTGATTTGGGAACATTCAGGGATTTTAGTGTTAAAATGTAAAGGTTGTCTTTTTTCAGTTGTAGACTTCATCACTGCTGTGGCAATTTCCATATATCCATCATAAATAATAATAATTCACGGGTCCAGGGGGCGAGCCGGGAGATCAGCGGACTCCGAGCCCTATTAGTTTGAACCCGGCATGGCGAGATACGGAAGAGACGGAAACGGGCTTATTTAAGGAGGTGGCGTTTAGACCTGATTGGATGGAAAGGAAATAGGCTGAGCCAGCCGTGGCTAATGATCGTGCGTGCTCCTCCCGAAATTTCTTTATCAACATCACTATATCAAGGTGCTGATGAATTCTGCATTTGTGTTTTTTTGATAATATTGTCCATAATCCTTGGTGCATCAGAATGGGACGATGGTTTTCTTTCGACATGAAGTATATATGAAATGTAATTTTTGAATTTTTTTGTATCACTTTAGTGAAGGTGCCCAGATGCAAATTATGATGTCATTTATGTGCTACATTTTTTTAAGAAAGATGACTTAATCAGCTTGTTTTGAAGTATAAAAATAACAGCTTAGTACAAAAACAAATCTTATAATTAAATAAAAAAAAATACATTGATATGATATAATGAACATGAGACAATTAATTATTTAATTTGTTTCTTTTCTTTTCTTTACTATTATTATTATTATTATTATTATTATTTGTGTGTGTATGAAAAAAACGAATCTAAAAAAATTACTTTTTTATTTTTTTATAATATTTAATCATTTTTAAAAATTCTTTCTTTTATTTTGTACAGAAATTCGACCTGGATATACTTTTAAGAAATGCACCTGCCTGCATAAATGCATTAGGAAAAACATCTAAACATTATATATATATATAAATTCTATCTTTTCTTTTATTTATTTATTTATTATTATTATTTGTGTGTGTGTGTATGTGTGTGAAAAAGAACAAACTAAAAATGACATTCATATTTTATAATAATCTTAAATTGTTTTAAAAACTAATTTCTTTCTTTCTTTCTTTCCTGCTTTCTTTCTGTTATTTTGTGCAGAAATGATAGACGAGTGCGCTGGGCCTGTTCTTCTGCATTCTTGCATGCAGATCTTCACAGCTGCACAAAGGCCGTGTGAATCCTGCTCTTCTGCTGGGTTTGGCTCGAGCATCGGCAGACAGAGCAGCTTGTCTTCAGGTGCCTGATTTTGCTTGCATTTGTCTGACTTTCGTTTATGGATGGGATGGGTGTTGGGTTTCATCAGGCAGACACTTCACAGAGAGCATCTCATGTGTTGCAATAAGATTAAAAAAGCCTTACAGCATGGCAGCATACCAATTTGCATGCTTATTTCTATGCAATAAAAACTTAGTACTTACACAAAAACAAAATAAATAAATAAACATAAATGTAAAAAATTAATAAATAAATAATAAATAAATCTGTATTTATTAATATTTTAATGTATTATAATTAATTGTAATAAAAGATTATTTATATTATATTACATTATAATTCTGTTTGTTTTTAATGTTGTATTTATTTAATTTTATCGAAACAAATTAAATTTGTCTTTCCCCCTAAATTTCAGAATGTATTGTTATATTTATTATAATATTATAATATAATTTATTCCACTGAACATCCTTTAAACAAAAGAAAATTAGAAATTATATTAAATCTCAGAATGTATTGTTATAATTACTATATTAAATTATTTTTAAATGTATTATACGTATTCATTTAAGTTATATATAAATGGTCAAATCTATTATATAATTAATAATACATATTTATTATTAATTATATTGTTATATGTATTATTATTATAATTTATATTATTTTATTGCTTTACATAACTATCCAAACATCTTCTTTAAACAAAACAAATTACCTTAAGAATCAGATTTTAAATTGCTATTAAATATAATTGTTTAATATACTTCATTTAATGAATACAGGCCTGTCAAGTCTTATATAACATGTGCTATTATAATAATTCTTCAGGCTGAACATGTTTCTTTGTTGTGGTTCTGGGAGGTGAAATATGACCCCGAAGTATTCTTAAAATGTTTGGTAAGATTCACTGACAAGGAAAACAAATTAGCAACGTGTTTTGTGCACAAAGCATTTTATTCCCCCGTGTCAAAAATAGCCGAGTGATATAATCAGACAGAGAGTGTTTGTTTCCTGTTCTGTCCCCATTAGCCTTTTCCAGAAACCGCTCTCAGAAAAGAGAAAGAGCAACAGGTTAGCGTTATTTTTCCCAGCTCGCACCCGCAGGAACAGAAAGTGCTCTTAAAAGAGGACTGGGCCTCAATCTGCCCGATGCCTGAAAATGGTTGTGTTGTAATCTTGTAATTTTATGGTCTTGACTTTTAACACAGCAGCACATAAAAATGATGGTTTCCAGACACGCTGCTTTACAGGGCCGCTCTGCGTGTATGTTGGGAACGATTCGCTGTAAAAGAGAGAGAGAAGGCATGGGAACAGGCATCGGGATGTGGTGGTGGCTCAGCGTTTCCCAAGGCCAGCGGTAGGAAACTGAATAACTGGATCTCCCTGACCTCCTCAACTGCCCCCCTGACATCCCCTCAACTGCCCCCCGGGGGGTTCCTGTCTCGATGTTTAAAACAGACCGTCCAAACGCATCCTGCGAGGCTAAACCCAGCGTAGGAGCGAGGAGAAGAATAGAGGGCTGAAGGGAAGTTAAGCCGGGTCTGAAACGGCTAATCTGAGGACCACACAGATGAGGAGTTCATTGTGTGTGTGTGTGTGTGTGTGTGTGTGTGGAGAGGCCAGCTGGGAGGTTCAATTCTATGCTTGACCCGAGTCCCTGTGCTGACCTTAAGGGCAGGTGTGAGACCTTAATGTGCTACACATATACCTTCAATTGCTCTGTACATTAACTGTTTCACGAGAGCTATTCACAAAAGATACAATGGTCCTTTCCATGAATCAGGCTGCGTGGGTTTTTAACAGTTTGCTGGAAAACCAAGTGGTTTAAAGGCTCTGATATACTCAAGGACAAGCAAAAAGAATTACACGCCAGACAAATAAGCTATCTTTAGGTTTCTGTCTTTGAACTTTTATGCTTTGATTTGCACTGATTTGATTTGTATCCAACCTGATCCCACGGCAATTCGTACATATTTTACGAGGTGGCTAATTCATACAAATTCATTCGTGTACGAATGACCT
Source organism: Enteromius radiatus (assembly GCA_032357445.1). Lineage (NCBI taxonomy): Eukaryota > Metazoa > Chordata > Actinopteri > Cypriniformes > Cyprinidae > Enteromius > Enteromius radiatus. Next base: position 17,393,951 of record JAUCMS010000145.1, on the reverse strand, counting down.
AAACCTAGTTTTAGACAAATCATACAAAGGTTGTACGAATTAGTAGGAATTAGCATGAATTTGGGACCTTGTACAAAAACGTACGAATTGGTCGCGAGACTGTGTTTGTGTTTCGCACTGTAAAAAATGGCCGTGATTTTAACGGTAAAAAAAAGTGAAAATGCTACATTAAATGGTTAATGGTGAATTCCTGTTAAATTTACAGGGAAACACCGTAAAATGACATTCCCAGAATTCCCTGCATTGCATGTTTTTTCTTTGAAATAACTATGTTTCTTCTTAGTGTTTTGCATCAGTTATGTTTATTAGGGTTGTATGTTACATGTAATGTTGTTAAATGAATATTTATTGCACATTTGAGTTTAATAATTCTTATCATGATGGTGTTTAGTGCTTGTGTGAATGACACTGAGCACTTTCTATAAATGTTACTATTTAAAAACGTCTTGACTTGACATACGACTTTCTCATCATCACCTGCATTTGGTATGTTTCAGTGTATTTCAAAGCTACAAAATAGATTTCACTACTTTTAATAGCTTGGTATATTAACAGTATATCAGTATAGTATTACAGTTTATTATTAGAAATTACGGTATTTAACTGTAACCGTAAAACCAAAAATATTGTTACCGTATTTTTCACGGTTTTATTCTGGCAACCGCAGCTGCCAGTTTTTTACAGTAAATTTTACAGATTGTTTTTGTACAGTTAGTGACAGTGTGTTCTCCGAAATGGTGCTGTAGGGTGACGAGGAGGAGACGAATTGTAGAATAAAGTCGTTATTTGTGTTTTCTTTGATGGTATTGTTGTAGCTTCTTAAAATTACAATTATACCACTGATGTCACATGGTTTATTTTATCGATCTCCTGCTACGTTTCTGGATGTTAATAGTGTAAGGATCCTTGCTATCTATGGAGGATCAGTGCATCTCAGAATGCATAAAAAAAATCTTCATTTGTGTTACGAAAATGAATGAAGGTCTTACGGTATGTTCACAACAAAAACACGAATGTAATTATTTGCATGAGTACATTACATGCTAAGCCAATGAAAAGGCGCGAATAGAGGTGAATTTGCAGCAAGCGATGCGAATGATATGAAATGCGCAAACGTGTGATTTTACAACACAGTCTCACCACCAATCAGTACATATTTTACGTGTTGGCAAATTTGTGCTAATTCGTCACTCGTACGCTTATGTACGATTTGTCTAAAACCCAGTGACTTAGGGGCGGGATTAGGTGTAGGTCATTCATACAAATTTCATACGAATCGGTTCGTAAAATACGTACAATTTAGCAAAAACCTATGAATTTATATGAGTGAGGTCATTGTCGTTTACATTGGCAAAGATGCAAATATGGGATACATTTGCCACAAACTACGATATCTGCCTCAATCGGGTCTTCCGCACAACTCTTCACGCAAGCCAGTCAGTGAAGGGCTTATTGACACCTCTGAGTAACACAGGCAAATATTTGCTTCACTTTTAGATATGAACACACCTTTAGTGCACAACCCAACGCCATTGTTCAGATTAATGTGTAAATATGTGCTTTCTTCTTTACTCTTAATACAAAATAAATACACAACAAAAATGACAGCATAAGGAAACAGCAGGCAAGTAAGCATCTGATCATAGCGATCTCTGCACGCCAAGTACAGTACGTCACTTTTGTGTCCTCCAAAATGATATTTATTGTTTTCTCCAAAGCATTGATCTCAATGGGATCACTGCATTATTTTTTTTAACGTGTTGAGATGTTGATGAGGCGTTCTGTGTTTTTTTTTTTTTTAGACTGAAAGAAAATTCAACTTTGGGTATATCACATTGCTCATCATTGCCACTTTTTGCCCAGCTGTCCAATCACAGTGGAGGAGGGGCGGGACTAATACCAAACCAACCATCACTCCCTGCTTGTAAAACAGCAACAGATGACAAGAATCAGCATTACAATGTCTTATGCTGCGTTCACACCGGACGCGAATGAAGCGTCAAGCGCGAATGATTTACATGTTAAGTCAATGCAAAGATGCGATTAGACATCCCGTGGCGCGATTTGTGCGAAATGCTCAAGTTTAAAAATCTGAACTTTGGCGAAAATTTGCACCGCGTCAACCAATCAGGAGCTTGCTCTAGTAGTGACGTGAATACTAGGAGGAGGCAGAATTCAGAAAATAAGGAGGACAAAATCATTTGCTGCGTCCGAAATCGCCTACTGCTTAAGTAGGTACTACATTTAAAATTGAACGTACTACCCGACCGTTAAAACAG
>JAUCMS010000145.1:17366370-17382174 GCA_032357445.1 Enteromius radiatus | reverse complement strand
TAAATGCAGCCTTGATGAGCAGAAGAAACATCTTTAAAAACCATTAAATATCTTACTGACCCCACATTTTTGAACAGTAGTGTATATATATATTTAATATTTATTGGAACATTATTTCACTGAGCTAGGTACTTAAATATTGCATTGTTAAAACTACAATAAAAACAAAAGCGCCTCGTGTGGAATCAAACAACATGAATCATTCATCAAAGGCCTCCTTTCATTCTCTGGGTCTAATAAGTGAACCTGGTGGGCCGAAGCTTTGTCTTCATGCTGCGGCTGAGTTAAGCAGTCCGGTGATGGGCCTGGACACACAGAATGCTCCGGATTTGCTAAAGAAGCACTACGCTTCAAGAACTAATGACCCATACGGAGTAATCAGCTCAACAAACACCTCATCAGCAGACAGAGAGAGAAGCCTGCACCCGGAGCACAGATCTGGATATATAAACACTGGAAGGAGCAAATACAACAAGAACACAATAAAACACACCAGCGCTGACACATGTTTGTGTGCTTGCACTCAGACGCACCCTTCAGTCCAAACCAAGCATTCTTTAGGAAGGCGGATTCTTATGCCAGCTTATTCTCCATTTTTAGCTTCTTAAAACCGCACGGGAGAGTTCCCATCATCGCTCTTAAGCAGATTTACTTTCATAAAAAGCAGCTCCGAGGAGGAGCCAGTAACTGAGAGTGTGCTCAACTTCACACGCGTATTGTGACATGTCATCTTTGTGCTTGTATTATGGAGCTGAATGTACTGTGAGTCACTGTAGGTGTGCTTGCATAACACACTAAGTTCTTCAATTACAAGATTAATGTTTATTATCGCGGCTTTCTATTTTCACGCGTGGGAATTATGTTCATGCCCAGCAAATCAAAGTGAGTGATTCTTCCTCAAATACATGTGACTCACACTTCATTTTTTTTTTATAAAAATAAACAATCAATAAAAATCTATTCTCTTTTTGATTAGCATTTTTTTTTTCAATTTCATTCATCACATGGATGTCTTTTTGACCTGAAATCTCCTTAAATATGCAGATTTTAATCAAATGAAGGCATATGGGAAAAAAAAATTACACAATTTTCTTCCAACTTTCAGTTCAGTTGTTGCCTTTATTTATTTATTCATGTTTTTGTTTGTTTTTACGCATACATCAGACTAGAAGGGATTTTAAATTAAAATGTTATTCACATTTGTATTTAAAATGAAAATATAAAAATATTATTAACGAGCCACACCATGCTACTCCTGTTTATTTATTCCTACAAGCCCTATCAAGATGAATCTTAAATAACTTAAATTCAATTTTCAATTTTTGATAAAAAAAAAAACACACTACTGTGAATTAATGATCACACCATTTTAACAGTGAATCATTTTATATTTTACTCACATCATGTACTTTCAAAAACACTTAAACAACCTTTTTTCAAGCACTTTATCTTATTTTTGTTACATTTAAAAGGAATGATCTTATGTCATCCTTTTCATTTTTATATATTATATCATTTTGTGAAACATTTTGCTGTTTTCTGCAAATGTAACCGGTTTTAACAAATCTGTAAAAATCTAAAATGCTACTGTTTTTATGGTAATACTGTTTTATTTCGTTCTAAGAGAGGCATGTTTTATTTTCAGTGACTTTAAATATTAAAGTAAACTGCAAAACCTGTTAGCATAATGTAAATATTTTAAATGATGTCAAATTAGATTCTTTCAACCGATAGTTACATTCCAACATATTAAAGTGCATATATATATATATACATATCTCAAGTAGTAGTAGTAGTAGTAGTATTTAAACTGAGCTTGCAAATCACATATGAAACCGAAAAAGGTCACTAACTGAACTGTGTGTACCTGTGTGTGTGAGAGAGTGGCCCTCGGGCCGTCTCTCGGTGGGAGGTTTGGGGATCACTCTGTTCTGAGAGGGGATTTGATCAGCGACGAGGGTAAAGCCTTCACTAACAGACCTATTTATCCCTACAACAAGCCCTACCTTACTCCTCTCACATGCACACACTGCCCCACACAGCAGTAACCAGCAATTACCACAACACCATGTCATTAGAGACTTACACAGACTCCTATTATCACACCCTCACAGACAGGGAGCATTAAAGCTGACTATGAATAAAAAACGCCATTTGAAAGAAAAACAAACAAATAAAACCAGGAATAGTGCTGCGTAAGAGCCTGTTCGTGGAAAACAACTCTCTTTTTTTTTAGCATTATAGCAATCAAATCAGCATGGAGCATGACTTCATAGGTCTTAATAATAGGACTAAAATACTGTGTATTATTGTATGTCATCCTTTCCCTTATTTTGGGGGAAATTAGACTCTTACCGGTGGTTGAAAGCTTAATCAAATTAGCCTAAATATTTAATAAGCAAACATGCAAATGCATGCAAGGGTGTTTAAGATGTTGTAAAAGATAAGTTTCTATGGAAATCTGTAGATCTTTCCAGTGAACGCCGCACTTTGAGCTGCTGAAGCTGGGTTAAGTGTTTGGATGGGGGTGAACGTGGCTGTCTGGCTCCTTCATTGACGGTTACGCCCTAGTTGTTCTTTTGTGATCTGCGGTGATGGGGGGCTACCAGCGACACATGAACTGACAGTCTGGGAAAGCATGACATCATTGATTTTTGCCCAAATATCAATGGACCATGACAAGTGAACAAAAAACTCACTTTTATTAGAAGCTACGGCTATTGACCAGCATGCAAAAAAAACCACTTGCCTCCTTCAGTGTAAGTTTGTGGGAATTTTTGTCCACGAAACCCATAAATTCAGTCTCTGTAAATTCGATCTCACTGCAATTTCATGATTTGCTCATTTGTTCACTCGTTTTATTAAATCAACAGGAGGGAATAAATTAGTACAACATGGTCATCATTTAAATCAAGAAGGGAAAATATTTGTAAATTGTAGCCATTTCTTCGTGGAAACCACATTTACTTTTGTATGCGATGTGTGGGCCTCCATAGGCTAGTTTTCTCTGGCATCACAAGATGAAAAATTATTGTTACATTTTACATTTATTTTAATTGATTCACAATATCATCTATTATCTATTGCTAATAATGTAGTCACTTTCAAACCAGCAATTTTCTGATCTCTTCAACTATGTTAGGAAATCTGTTGAAATTGTTGAATTTTACCTGAGAAAATTTGCACAGAAATTTTGCACCCTACAAAAAAAAAAGGCCTATTAATTTTGCATAAAGGAAAGTGCGACATGTGGGTGACCAATTTTATATTTATTATTTAAAAAGTATTGCCCTACTGAAATACAGCACGGAAAAGGCGATTTTGCAAAAACCAACAGTTCATGTTTCGCGCTGACACGCCCCTTACAAAGCTACAACTCTACAACTTGGGTATAATCTACAATTATAAAAATTCCCATTTGTAAATTAACTTTACTTGATTATTCAAGTGTTCCGAACTCATAATTACCGCCTACAATATCTCGGACTCGTACATCAACTTCAGCGCGGGATTCTCTCCGAAATGGAAAACCCGGAGTGGATCTGGATAGATTATGAACGCTTTGAATGAAGGTTCCAGTCCAGGTTTTACTCTGTTGCTTGGTGAGGCAGGCAACAACGCTTCGTTTGGAGCATTATAAAAAAAATATATACTAAATAAACTGACATGTTTGTCAGAGATTAAATCTACTTGAGATTAATAACTAAATTGTTTTATAAAAAATAATCCTTATGCTGAATGCGAACGAATTCGAGCAGCGTTAAACAGCTCTTGTGATATTGCTTATAAAACGCAATCCCGTACCCGGTGTCATTGAACTATTTCAAGAATCAAGTCCTGAACAAACTGTTCCTTTAAACTTCTGTGTGTGTGTGTGTGTGTGCTGAATGGAGTGTCGTTTTTCAGCGCTTAACTCCTCCTCTGCATTCTGCTCTTCCAGCACACACACACACACACACACACTGCTGCTGCTGCTTGCGCATTCCCCATCAGCAGCTCAACGCACAGGGAAACGGAGCCTCTTCGCGTCCGAACACACTGTTTTCAGTGTTCGTGCTTTAGCTCATCAAACATGACGGTTGTAACCCGCGACGTGGAAGAAACGAGCAGCTGATCTGTGTTTTATGTGACTAAAACACGTCTTTGGGATAGAGACTACGGAGGCGCCGCGACCGTTGTTGCAACTTTTGTTGCAGTCAGCACGCGCGTTTTAAAGAAAAAGTCGCTCAACTTTTGCGCTGGACCGTGGAATGTAGAATCGAGCGAGAATACGCCTGTTTCGACTTTTCTTTATTCGCGTTTGGCGAGTTTGTCAGCGGAGGACACATCGCTTCTGGGAGTTGAGTTTGCAGAGTTTGTTGCAACTGTCGAGCTTTGTGCGATCGCTTCTTAAAGTAATCATGGACAAATTGGATTTAAATTCATGTGTCATGGATTATTTCTGAACGCTCCTGTGTGTTTTCCTGCGTTGAGTGGACTGCGCCGTTCTCGTGCACTTCAGAGTCGACACAAACTCTTGATTTTGTTACCGTTGCAAGACGCTCGTAAACATGCCACAGCTTAACGGAGGTGGAGGGGATGAGTTGGGGGCGAACGATGAATTGATCTCGTTCAAAGATGAGGGCGAACAAGAGGAGAAAATCTCCGAAAACGTGTCAGCCGAAAGAGATCTGGACGATGTGAAGTCTTCTCTAGTGAACGAGTCGGAAAATAACAGCAGTTCATCCGATTCTGAGGTAAGTCTGACACCACCGCGTGTTGACAGACGCATGGATGTGGTTGTTGCAGTCGGAAAAATAACTTTTCTGCTTTGTTTTTCTCCGTTCCTCGTTCTTTCCTTCAGCAAAGCGAGAGGCGCCCTCAACCAAGAGCTGATCTTGAAAGTTATGAGAAAGCCCGAGAGTATTTCACTGAAGGTACGAGCAAACTGTTGATATGGCATGCTGATTTAACAATTATTCATTAAAAACTAGTTTCGGTTTTTGTTACTTTTTAGCTATTAATTATATAAATGTTTTTTGTTTTTGTTTTATAGTAAAATTACTCAAATAGTTAAGTGTCCTTATCAGTAGCCTACTTCTAGTTAATTTATTAGTGTGCATACAAATAGTAACATTTTAATACGTTTTCTAATGTAATTTGTATTAATTTGATTTACGCTATAAGGTAGTCAATTCAACTGGTAATTACAAGTAATAAAGCAACTGAAATTTGTGAAAGAGCCTAACACATTTTATATAGTTACACATTTTGATAGATATTAATGTAATAAAAATAGTTATCAAGTATAATCTAGTAATTTATTTAGATTAAACAAAATTAATGGTAACACTTTAGAATAGGTAACACTTGTTAATTATTAACTATGACTTTCCTCTCAATAAATTCTTCATTTGCTGCTTAGTAAGGTAGTGGCTGAGTTTATGTATTGGGCAGGATTAGGGATGTAGTAAAAGGTCATGTAGAATAAAACATTATTATGTGCTTAATTAGGACTAATAAATGGCTAATATTCTAGTAATATGCATGCTAATAAGTAACTAATATGTGTAACCATAAACTAAAGTGTTACCAAATTAATTCTACTATGTCATTTACAATTGCTAGCACAACTAAACTCGATAGCAGAAACCTTTAGAATATTTACTAGCATAGGAAGTGAACTGATGATATCTGAAACACAAGTTTACATAGAATTCAATGAAATTTGTGCAGTTTGTAACCAAAAGCAATTAAAAAGAGTTACTTGCTGCGAATGGGTACTAGTGTTTAATGAATAGTTACTAGTGACACATAAAATAGATACTAAGAAACATTAAAAAAGTACTAGCAATGTGTCAGTAACATTATATCAGTAATCAGAATAAATGTTAAAACAGCTTGCCATACTTGTTCTTTACTTAACTTTTGTGTCCACACATTGATCCCTAATCATTCGTCTCTCCACTGTCAAGCTTTGAGAAGACAGCAAGATGGAGGGTTTTTTAAGAGCCCCCATTATCCAGGCTACCCGTTTCTAATGATCCCAGATCTGGCCAATCCTTACTTGTCCAACGGCGCCTTGTCTCCAAGCGCAAGAACGGTGAGTGCTGTTGAACGCACTGCTTCAGTACACCTTTTTAAGAGCCAGTGACAAACATCATGTGAGAGTTTATAATGTCCCTCATGCAGAATGAAACCAACACGTTTCCTTATAAAGGATTTCACTTGAAAGCACGCTGATCAACCACTGTTTTGAATATTGTAAGGTCGTGGCGCCTTCAGTGTCTGCAGTCATGATCATGAAAAAAAAATCTCCCTCTTTTCAGTGAGTTTCAGCGCTTAAGATTTAGTAGTTCACCAGTTTTTGTAATTTGAAGTTATTTAAGGAATATGCATGTGGAAGTGGATTGTTGGTGTCATTTTAGCATTAGTTCGAGTTTGAGGCTATTAAACTGTTTAATTGGTTTTAATTGTGTACTTCGGCTGTTTGACTTGTATCTGACAGATTTCTATTCATTTATTTGTGGCGCAGGAGATCATGTCTAGTTATCGCCAGCATTTACTGGATCAGATTTGCCAAAATCTTGCATCTTAAAGTGTTTTATGGTGTTTTGGCCCCACATTTCGGTGTCTAAATACGCTGAAGATTCCTCATGTTTGTCTGTGAAATGGTTGGCTAATTGATCTAATACCCCGCGAATCTAATTCGGTGCTGTCTGCCACTGGACTGTAATTAAGCAGTTTCAGGCTGCTTGTTTAGCCTTCTTTAAAATAAGATTAGTCTGGCCGAGCGAAGAGGTCTGTCACAGTGAAATTCTATCTGGGTGTTCGTTCTTCTTGTCCGAGGGCTGCAGAGTTTGCCTGTTCTCTCCCTATAGATGTGTTGGAGTTTTGTGTCCGTGTCTGGGAAAGGTTGACTGCCCTTTTAGCCCCAGCATTGGGTCTTTTCAACCCAATTTGCAAAGAACTCAGCAGGCATTCATGTATGGCTTTGCAGCGGTGTTATGCGTCAGCGCTCTGCAGAAAAAAAAAAAAAGAGAATGAACGGTTGGGTCTTTGAAAGCCTCAACCGTGAGTGTTTTTTGGCTAAACCGTGAGCCATCTCCCCAAATCAACACGTTTCGCAGCCATTGTTTATTCCGGAGCTCAAATCCTCCTCCTTTACTCTGAATTGCAATGTGATTTGATTGGACCCGGCCAAGCGTTTGAGTGAAAACTTGCGTTTTCTCCCCCCGCCTCCTCCCTCTAGACACTCGCGCAAGTTTTCCTTGGCCTCTCCGTTTCTTTTCACTCGTCCGTACAAGCTCTCCCTCCTTCCCAATCCCTTCTATTCAGTTCCTGAGGCGTTAGTCTTACATTGTCATTCTGAGTGAATGCTGATGGCTTCATTGGGATCTCCATAGGCCCTCATTAGCCTAATGGCTGCTCCTTACAGGCTGGTTGCATAGTAGTTGTGGTACCCAGATCCTCTTTTGTTCCTCGGCCTATAGAGTGTTGTTGTGGGAAGAGCCTATTGCTTAAATGATCCTGAAGGAGCATGGTTCATCCCACCCTTAAAATCGCCTCGGGCTGTACCTGCGACGAGCTTGCGCAAAAAAAAATCGTTCCATCGCAGACTCAAAAGCTAAATTAAGCTAATGTCAGGCACATCTCACAAGCACAGCATAATGCGCATTCTGGGCCTGCTAGCAAATATTCAGATGATGTCATTCAGGATAAGGATTATAAGTTATTTTAATTTGTTTAGCTGATTGGTTCCCAGAGAAAATGACCCCATAACCCAATGCATCCAGATGTGAGACAGATATCCACGCAAGACTCATCCTGTTTTGAAAAAGAGACATCTAACTCTAATTATTCCTCACAGTGTTCAAGAGTTCATAACCTCCAGACCCCGAGCAGATTTGGAAGTTCCAGAAATCAGGTCCAGCCCAAGTAAAATGGGAGGTCATCGAGGCAGATGAGCTTAGCCTGTCAATCGGCACCTCTAGAGCGAGCCGAGCATCAGACAATGAGTGGTTGGCATACTTCAGATATTTACACACTAATCTTAAGCTCTCGCTCAGACAGCCTCAATCACAGCTGTCAAAATCACATAAGGAAGTTTCCAAACAAAGCTGAGGAACCCGTCAGAATCTGAATGATCTTCTGTGTTACGCTCAAACCAATGCACAAATGTAGAGTATGTTTGCCAGGGAAAAGTCTGCGCTGTATCCTCCTTTTTTTTTTTTTATGTGGAATTGGACTAATGTGACTGTCATTCTAAAAGGTATTCAACAGGTTCGATATGTTTTGTAATGTAGAGAATCTGAGGAACTGGGTTGACTATAAAAGACTTCAGAGAATGTTCTTTGTCAAAATGAAAGCCATTGAACTTCTACCATGGGAAGAAAAAAAAAAGAAATCTGTTTCAGAAGAAAAGGTTTTTATTTTTTTCCTCTAGTAACAATTTTTCTTTTATTTTACAGGGAAAAAAAGTCAGTAGTATTTCTTGCTTTTTTATGGTGCACTATATATTTATACCTCCGGTTCGCTGCATAGGCTTGTTTTATATTTATTTTCTTAGCAGATGTTTTTCTAACCAATCCGTCTGTTTGGTTGCTACCATAAAGCGCACAAATCATATGACAGGAATCTGACAATACACAACCCTTGCTAAGGCAGGCCTCGAATGCCAAAGTGAAGCCTAAAGCAGTCGCAAAATAGAGTAAACTTCTAATCATGTCGCTTCTGAACTAATATGCACGTTTCTTGTGCTGTTGCTCTGAGATCCCTGAGGTGGAATAGAAAAGCTCCTCTGAATTCATAGGTTTCATGTAATATTTATAGTTGTACGAAGGAAAGATTTGCCAAAGGGAATGTGGAGTTTGAATACCTGTGGCTTTAGTTAAGAAGTGCAAACAAAGACCGTTGCTTAATCCTTCGAATTTCTTAACATTCTTCAGTGACAGTAACACACAAATGGGCATGCACACATGTGACATTGTGATTAATGAGGTTATTGTTGTTGGGTGGTGTGTGTGTTGTGTTATATTTAGTGTGTGATGGGCTTTGGGATAGAAACTGTCGCAACTAGTCTTTTAGATGGATTGCCTTGGTTTTTGTTTATTTCTATGTAAAAGCTAAATATCAAGTACTTTAAATAACCTTTAATTAATATGAATAATTTGTCAACTTGAACGAGTTCCCGATTTCATTCAGAATGTGTTTCCACCAGCTGTTTTTGAGAACATTTTTATGTAAACACGGTAATCGGCTAGTCGATTTTGAAATGTGTAATTTTGCACGTCTCTCCTTTAGGGCCTTTAAATATCAGTATGAAAGCTGTTGCACCTGTAGGTGGGTAGTGTGTGTGTGTGTGTGTGTGTTGAGACTTAGGCTTTAATTCCGATGACTTAACCTTGAATGCAATTGCGAAAGCTTAAGGCCTTCATTATTAATGAAATCCGTCAAAAGAAAAAAATATTCCACCTCCACCGAAAACATAACTTTTCTGACACATAATAGTCAGATTCACAAGATCGAGCAGTTCAGACCTCACGCTTATTACTTGACGTTTTAAATTTCTATCCATGTAGCGGTGAGGGCTACAGTCCAGATAACTTCGAAAAGCATCGTGTAAGAGACGCTCTTAGCAAAAACGGAAAAGAAAACTGAGAAAAAGAGCTGAGAAGAGGACAGAAATAAGTGGAAGATGGAAAGAAACCGAGGTATGAAGTGACAGAAGGGAAAGATGTGGGGAAACGCAGGCGTGCAGATTTCCCATAATTGATTTAGGGCCTGCTCCGAGCTGACATTCCTCAATAATCCAGTGGGACTGTTTTTAAGGATCGAGTGTGGCGGCCAACCAGCTCTACTATTCTCAATGCTTGTCACTGAGATGAATGCTCAAGCCTGGCTCGAGGAATCGTCTGGTAGAGGGTGTTGGAAACGGAGAGAACTTGATATGTTGAGTATATTCACGATGCGAAGTCAAATTTAGGCACATTGTGAAAATTAAGCACGCTTCCTAAAATACGTGAGGCATTAGAAAAGTGTCAAAATCCTTCCCTTTTTTGCAAGTATGAGACAGATTGTGAACATATGAGAACTTTGGTGTTCGTTTGAGTAAAATGTGTTCAAAAGACATTTATCTACATTGTGAATCATATGATTTGTTTTAAAAATACACTCATGTGGCCATGAGCATCAATCCTTCCTTTGTTGCAGACCTTAGAGCACAAAACCATAACAAGCACATATATTTGGTATATTTATAGCAATAGCCAACAATACATTGTATGGGTCAAAATGATCTATTTTTCTTTTATGGCAAAAATCTTTGGGATATAATAAGTAAAGCTCACGTTGCATGAAGTGATCTTGTAAATGTATACATTTTTTATTTATTTTTGATATGCATTGCTTAGAACTTTAATTTAGATACTTTTTAATTTTCTCAATATTTAGATTTTTTTGCATCCTTAGATTCCAGATTTTCAAATAGTTTCAGCCAAATAGTATCCTGTCATAACAAACCATACATCAATGGAAAGCTTATTTATTCAGCTTCAGTTTTAATGACTGGTGCACAGTCACATATAAGATTCTGAACATATTGAACTTTGGTGCTCAGTTGGGCAAAATGAGTTCAAATTTAGCTCGCAACATGTCAAAAAGCCAAAAAACAGAGTTCTGTCAGTACAGACAGTCAAAGATAAACAGTCATTGTCCCGTATTGCAACCTGTTCCCTGTACAAACCACAGCAATGCCTCTCTTCATTTTGATGGCAGGTTTTGGCATGTTGCGTAATAACGTGTTGTAAACACACCGAGTGGATTCAATCCTCAATGTTTTTCACACGCCTGTGGTATTTCCTAACATTGTATTTTAATGCACATTTACATGCTGAAATGATTTTCTAGTCGAGTCTTCGCTCTCCTGCCATTGAAAGACTTGGTCATAATCGGTTTTCAGACTGCTTTTTCATTCGATTTCAGTCCCTACCTTCCAGCTCTAAAGCTTTCAGCACAATCCCGTGTTGTTTTAACGCAGTCTGGTTTTGGGCCTGAACAAGGAACCGAGCGACTCGCCAAACCTTGTAACTGCAGCTTTTGTGTTGCGGCGCCCACATCGGCAAACAAACACACCTCAGTGGAAACACATTTTAAACTGTTTAGTCTTGTCTTTTGGGGAAGAATAGCACAGGGCACACGCGCGCACAAACACACGCTTTTGTAATGCCTGAGCATGTCATCACAGCTCAGGCCACATGTCTTTTACGGCGTTCCAGGCCTCTGCTGGGCATTTTTCCACATTCAGGTGTTCTCGCCCTGCCAGCAGCTCTTAGCACTTAAAATCTTTGAGACACAGTTGAGTCAATAGTGCTATTGTCGGTGTGTGCGTGTGTGGGTTTCCTATGTCCATTTCTTGTGTGAATAAACTTTCAAGACACCGGGTGTACCTGTAAAGTACAAACTGCCAGTTGACTTTTATTTTCCATCAAGCACAAAAAGCCGAATTTGGAGCAGATCTGCTCTATACAGTGAAAGAGAATGGAGACAAATTCTGTCGAACTCCAAAAATAACACATTAACCCTTAAGTGTTTACCTCGGGTCTTTAATGACCCGGGACATAATTCTCTATACTCTCCATCCTTTATTTTTCAAAATTAGACATCAACTTTCTTATTTCTCAGTCTATTCTTTCTAGTCTTTTTTTTCTTTTGCAAAAAATGTACAGTGCCGCTAGTAGGGCTGTAAAATTAATTGAATTTCTAATAGCCATTACAGTTATGGATGCTACACTTCCTTAATTGTTCAAAAAGGCAATAATCGTTTAAAGTCCACTTATGGTATTTCAGAGAGCTTAAGATTTCTTAAGTTATCTTAAGGGTTTTTCCATTGTTTTAATTATAGTTAAAGGTTAATATTATAATACCATGTACATACATGTTTTTGTCATTTAAAGAAGAAACCAGTGCAATGAATAGTTGACATTTGAGACTATTGGAAAAACAATACGTTTTTCAGTTTAAATGTTTTCAGCTTATTTATGTAAAAATTACATGTAGTTGCTTCAAACTATGGTTTAAACATCATTCAGTGTAAATTGTTAATCGTAGTTAAGCGCAATTACAATTTCAAGCGAATAATCGTCAAGTATGATTTTTGTCACAATCGTGCAGCCCTAGGTGTGTAAATGTAACTATATTTCAATATATGATGGCTTCATTTGTCCAATGCTTCTTTTGTACAGCTCCTGTTGCAAAATAGCAGCTTGAGCATTCTTCTAAACATCTGCTTTGATTATTTCACAATAGGGGGCGTAGATTTGGACTGATTTGTGGGTGTAAAACCCTTATGTCCTCAACGTGGAGTGTAACTGTACCCTCAACAGACTGAACCTTGTTCTTACACCCCAAACGTGTGTGTTTGCTCACCACTGAGTGACGGAGAGATCTGGTGATGCCAAATGTTCTCTTTCTTGATGCTGATATCCCAACTGTGTTAACAGTCTTGACTGATATCTACGTGTTTTCTCCAGTCTTTCAAAACAATCTACTTTTCTATGGTCCCTATGATCAATGTGTGACATTCGACTAAAGGAACGCGTCTATATAATGACATGCTTTTGTTTGCATTTTTCATTCCTTTAGATGTTTACGAACAACTCGTAGAATTTCATTCAGAGTAGTATCTATCTGATTTAAGATGAAAGTCTTGTTTTTTTTGGGACACTGTTTGCTGGTCATTAACGCTAGTATATATTACTGGGAAGTGGTTTATTAGATGGTCCACTTTGAACGGATACAAAATTGATTATTCCAGTAGTGAAAAGACACATTTATAAGCACAAGTTTATAAATCCATTGAGTAACGCGTTAAAGGGATAGCTTACCCAAAAATGAAGATCGTGATAATTTTCCATCATGTTCTCAAGCTCATCTTTGAAACACAGATATAGCTGTTGTTTGCCCATCCGTTGAAAGCACACATAATCAAACAGATTATGAACACTGATCAATTTACATACACTGAGCGCATCACATGGTTTGGAAGGACATTGAGTAAACAGTGACTTTTAAAGTTTCTCGACTAGTGATTGAAGCTCAGTAAACAGGCTCTATTTCTGTCCTTCACAGATTTTTACAGTAGCACTGAAGCAGTGAGAAGATGTTGCACAATACGAAGCAGCAAACTTCTGTTGAAGAAACTTTTTCTCTGTCACGTTGAAGGTTCTTGTCAAACATAAACTCTCCTTAAACCCATCAGCCATTCAACTCGTGTCCTAGAAAAACTAGCAGTGCATGGTGCGAGCGTGTTCGCGCTCTATACTCTTTGGATTGTGTGAAACACTGCCAGCCTTGGCCTTCCCTCCTCCTTCCTTTCTCTTAGGAGAGCGGGAGTTGGCGTCGACCCCTTCTGCCACCCATAGCTTGCCCATCATCCCTCCCTCTGTTCCGTCCCTGCCATTACATATTCTGTTTATAGCCCTCGCTGGCTTTTCAAGAGCCGGGCCCTTCAGGAGAGATTCAACCCCCCTGTGAGACTGGCAAACCAACCAGCCCTCCTCACACACACACACACACACACACACACACACACACCTTTGAAGCTGCTTGGGATGAGCATGTGTATAAATGTATTTTTTCATCAATTTATTAATCTGAAGCGGGCGCTTTGGAGTCGGCCAGGTTCAGACAGAAGCGGCACTTTGAGACGCCCACTTTAATTCCGCGCTGGGATGTTTTTGACAAGATGCGAGTTGTTTATTCGATCTTTCAAGTCTATATCGGACTCTCAACGGACTGTGGTGCTTATTTCCAGTGATACACATATATATATATATATATATATATATCAGGGACTGGTACAGTAACTCGTGTTTTTCCTTTGCCTGAATCCAGCTGTTCATAAACAAGTGCAAGTACATAGGGAGTAGATATTTATCATATTGGTTGGCCACATAATTGGGAATTTGTGTCATTGACAGGTTGGTCACGCGAATTTGGCAGAAAAGAGTTTGATTTATGAATTACTTCTGTGATTCATATTTAGGTTCATGAAATCCATTTTATTTTTTTCCAAATTCATGTTTTTGCAAATTTCAATTGATTTTTTTTATTTATTTATTTTTATTAAGGTTAAAATAAATTTTGTTCATCTAAATCTACTTTATTGAAATCATGAAACATACACTATTTAACAGCAATTTATGAAAAGTAAAAAAAAAAAATATATATATATATATTTTTTTTTTTCCTTATATTCATTTGTATTTTTGTATTCAGCTTTTCATCAATTTTCTGGGTTCCATTTCAATGGTTTCATTAAATGTTAATAATCAAAAGTGTCTCTAGATAATTGATAAAAAAATTATTTGTCATTATTTAAACACAAATAATATTATGTATTATATATTATAAAATACTGCATGTCTTTTATATTTTTCTGGTAAATAAATTCTGTCAAATATATTTTACTGGTATATATTCCTTAAATAATATTTTAATAACGTTACATCATTACATTCACTAATGTATTTCTGTCACAATTTCTTCAGATTAAACCAAACTTTTATTTTGACGGGTTGCTTTGAAGACCTTTTAGGTTTCTGTTTGTAAATGACATGAAGATAGTTTTACTCAAGAAACGGTAAAATACTCATGAAGTGACTCTCAGAGCAGTTCAAGAGATTATGTTCATATGTTCATGTTTTAAGGAAATTTGTCAAACTCCGTGACATTCCATAATTGCATTTCTATAACCGAATTGTGCAATTCTGTCCGCAATTTTCTAGTGTTGACAATGCACAATGGACCTTCTTGCGCTCTAAATTGTCTGTAATGTGACCACAGTTTAACTGTTTACTTGTTTCTCGTGTTAGCTTTGCTCAATTTAGGGGAGCTGGCTAAAATCAACATTAGCTCAGCAAATACACCCACTAACCACTATGATCTAACATTAAAAAATTACGGCTAAAAACAGGACGGGCGCATAAGGATACAGTGACTTTAGAGGGGCCTTCATTACTGTGGGAGTTGATTTGTTAGTTCAGTGTCTATATTTGTTAGCTGGTGGTGTAGTGGGCGTTTTCAAACAGTTTACTTCTTGTGATGGTATGCTCTCAAAGACCTGGCCCCGTCTCACTGATGGAATATTCCAGATGTCTTTCTGTTAGCGCTCTATAGAGACTGCATTTATTGAGTGTGATTTGAAGAGTGACACTCCCCTGAAGTTTTAGACCTTAGTCTAGGAATGATGTCATATTCAGAGAAATGCAAACACAAATTTGTGGAGGACTACTAGTATCGCTTAAAATAAAAATGAGTCAATCTATTATCGATGCGTTCAAAAATAAAGTCACATTATTGTAATTGAAGATTTCAGCGTTACCTCAGTATATAAAAAGGTTCTGCAATTAGTTACAACTTAAAATTAAAGGCAACTCAAATATCTATATCTATTTTATTTCTATTGAAAGGTGATCTATGAACAGTAGTTTCATTACACTCATTTAACAACCTCTATATACATACATATATACACACATACAAACATATATATATATATACAATGTATTAGCCAACCACTTAAACTGATCATCCTATAAATAAAAATATTTTTTATTATTAAGATGATCGTTTTAAGTGGTTTGACTCATCTACTATTAACAATAAATAATAATAATAATAATAATAATAATAAAAATGAAGTTAATAATAAAATAACACTTGAAGGGCCTAATTTTTAATATATAAAAATTAGTGCTGTCAAACGATTAATCGCGATTAATCGCATCCAAAATAAAAGTTTTTCTTTACATAATAAAGATATAG
>JAUCMS010000145.1:17343406-17354325 GCA_032357445.1 Enteromius radiatus | reverse complement strand
TTATGTAAAGAAAAACTTTTATTTTGGATGCGATTAATCGCGATTAATCATTGCCCAGCACTAATATATATATAATAAGTATAATAAAATAACAGTAACTTAAATATATATTGATAATTGATAGTTCATTGTAATAACATGCATTAACTAACATTAACAATGGATGCATACATAAATGGATTTCAATAAATAAGTAAATGAATAAAAGTAAAAAAAAAAATATATATATATATATATATATATATAAATATATTTATTTTTTATTATTAAATAATACAAAATTATGCAGGGACATAATCAATAATTTTTAAATTTTACTTACAAGACTGAAACTGATTAATTCTGATAGGATTATTGTATATTGATCATGCATACTAAGACTGCTTCTCATACTTGTGTTATGAGTCACATTCTGACACATTGGTACGTAACAATACATGATATTGAGCTAGAAGTGTTTGCATTCACATGCGTGTTTCGGCCACAAACACACCTCAGTTCAGATTGGTTGCAGTAAACATCCAGTTATTCATTTAACAGCCAGCTCCGTCAGTCCTCCATTCCACAGCTACAGTTTCTGGGATTTATTGTGATAAAGTTTGAGTCAAATTTCTGGCTTAACCTGGCAGGCGGAAGAGTTCCTTAAGCTTAAGTCCCGCAAAGAGCTTAAGCAAAGGCAAGTAATGTAAAGTTCTTTTTTCATCAGCGTTAGAGGTTATAAATATTGCCCTGTTGTGAGTTTAATATTTGTAGAAGAATCTGTAACGAGATACGCCAGGTACTGAAAAACCTCCGAACACACTGGTAATTGACTGAAACAATATGGCCGCCTGCCCTCAGCGCTGACAGAGCGCCAGCCCTCGCCAGATGCCCCGATTATTTTCTTGTGCTTCTAATTATGCGTAAGGTTTCGATTGACCTTGCGTTGTGTTCTTGAGTACAATAGCTCAATTATTCCATCGCGCTCGACTCTATCAGCTCTGTCTCTCATTCTACGAGTGTGGCGTGAATAAAAGCCTGTCCACAGTCAATGCAGTGGTATTATTCCAGCTGTACTCTTCTCCATTTAAAAAAAATAATAATCTCCACCGTCTGATTCACTTCATGAGGAAATCATAGTTGATGACTGAATCACGAGGACACTTGAAAATGGACGAACAAGGACAGGTTTAATGTGTTGACATGGGCATACAAAGATCCTAACTGCGTAATTTTTTGTGCCTATCAGAGCAAAATATCAGAATATTGGTTTTGGCTGTCCAAGTTTACTTTATGTTAGTATATATATATATTATGTTATATTTCTTTGTGTTAAACCAAAAAATCCATCCAATTAATGCACTGCATTTTTTCCTTAAAAAGATCTTGTTTTAGTTTGATTTTCTAATGAGCGTGCACTGTAAGTAGGCTCTTATTTCCATGCTAAGGAGTACAGATTGTGTTTACGGTGTGATGAATGTGTTTTAAAGGAACGTTCTTGTGTTGCTTCGTAGCTAATAAACAAGAGTGGTCTTCAATAGAGTGGGAAATGGGCTCTCCACGCTGTCCTGGCCCCGCTTGATGGACTGTTGGTTACCTTAAAAGCCGAATCCATCCATCAGTCCTGGTCAGACCTTGGAATCTCTCAATTGTTAGGTCAAACCTTTGTCCCGTCTCTGTGCTCATATGCTCAAACACATCTCCGTCCGTTCTTCCTTACTAATAGTTCTTTTGTGCATAAGAGCGTGTTAAGAGGCCCGTGAGCTCGGCCCCTAATAGGGCCATGTTGCCATGGAGATGTGTGCACTATGGCAGGTTGACCTTTGACTTGGTTTTTAGTGTTTTCAGGCAATGAATGGATGTGCATGGAGGGCGTGCAGGTCACAATAGACGCCCGATGAGAGCAGCAGAGCCCTGTCAGAGGCACTTAACTTCACTCGGCCCACAGACTGAGGAATACTTCAAACATGGCAGCCATTACCTTAGTGCTAGATACGGACTTCAGATAGTAGTTCTGGTCAGACAGCTGGAGTGTGTAGTCGTAATTTGCCTAGGTTTGGCGTTCTGGATGGAGTTTATTCGTTTATTTTATTCATTCATGCATTAAAGGACGTTTTGGTATTGAAGGTTGTCAGAAATGTGGCTTATGTTGGTCATGTGGATGCAGATAGTGGCCATTTCTGAATCATTTCTCTCACTCCTGTTCCACTATTACTGTCAAATGACACTTTTCTGTCCGCACTGTAAACTATAGGGTACTTTACAGTTATTGAAAGCTGTCTGTTTTAATCATGATGTAAAATTAAATATATTAAACTTAATTATATTGTGAAGTATGAAGCTTTGATTTCAAAAACACAGTGAAATCTATATTGATATATATATATAATTTATATTTACAATTTAGCAGCCATTACTGCTAAAATGAATTAACTATTAATTTGAATAAACTAAAAAATGTAAATAAAATATACAATTACGTTTAATAGGTTGTCTAATCTATTAATTTACAAAAATATAAAAATAGCGGTCAACAAATCAACACATAAACTTGAATATTAAATTTGACCTAATTCTTATTTTAAAATGTAATCAAATTAAATTAAGCTACTTTCTATTTTTAGCAATGAAGTGATTTAAAAAAAGGGTTTACTGTTATTGTTGTTTGAGACTGCTGAGTAATACTGTTTTAATACACTGTATTTTTTGCATTACTTTGGGTTTTGCATCATTTTATTTTTAGTGTAGCATTATAATACTATGCGTATTTTTACTTTATTGAAAGACGAAAACCATTGTGATGTGTAGTTAACATTTAAGCTTAATACTATAGAAAAGCAATACGTTTTCAGCTTATATTCATAAAAAAAACTGGCATGTGATTGTCTCAAGCAATGGTTTAAATGTCATTCAATGTAAATTGTGATGGTTGTAATTAATAATCGCAGTTATAATTTCAATGGAATAATCGACAATTATTGTGATAATCGTGCAGCCCTAATACAACGTGGAAACAGGAAGAGAGAGCATGGGGAGGAATCGAAGTTGGGTTGGGAAAATCAATCGAACGGAGTAAGAAAACGGCTTCAGGCGTTGTTATGGCCTGAGAAGCGCAAATAAATAGCCTCATTGAAATGTTTCGTCTAGCCGTGCTGTAAACAACTCGTGCAGCTAAAGCAAACATACCTGCGTTGCCGAGCGGACTCGCTAATGTGGCAGCGTTTACCTGAGGGAGCGTGTCGAGGAAAACCGCTCCGGGACGTGGATCTATCGAAGCTAAACCAGAGATATGATTATTAACCTGTGAAGCTGGCTTGTCAGCGAGCTCTTATTTAGCGCTCGGGCTTCCTCGTCTCTGAATGCCTTACTCTTTCACCTAAATCGCTGTCATTGCTCAAGTTTAATCTGAAGTTTGGTTACATTCCAGACGATCTCTCACCAGAGCTGCTTCAGCGCCGCCCAGTTTCACTGATAGTTAATCTCTCCCCCCAATTAGCATGATTGTATCTAGTTTGCGTAAGAATGATTCGTGTAATTATTTA
Source organism: Enteromius radiatus (assembly GCA_032357445.1). NCBI lineage: Eukaryota > Metazoa > Chordata > Actinopteri > Cypriniformes > Cyprinidae > Enteromius > Enteromius radiatus. Next base: position 17,350,804 of record JAUCMS010000145.1, on the reverse strand, counting down.
ATTACCCACAACGCTCTGACACAAAGGCGTCCGTTTTGAAGCAGGCGGGCCGTTCTCACCTCTATTGTGTGTGGGCTGAGGTAAGCGCTGGTTGTGTGGTAAGGTTGGACTAACAGTAGGTGTAAATGACTGGTGTTAAGCTAACGGCATGTTCTGACAATAGGCCGTGTGTGTGTTATCTGTGCTGCGCTGCTCAGATTGAGAGATGTGATTAACACTTTAACACACCGGCCGCAGGGAGGCCCATTTGGGTTCATCAGGGGGTCCTAAATAAATACAGGCCACACGCTGGGTGATTGGCGTGATCTGCTGGTGCGAGGACGTGTGTGGAGTTCAGCTGTGGTCATGGGGAAGATCGTTTTCTGTGCAGAACCAAATTATGCTGTACAGTGTGTCATTTCTGTTATGTAATTGTGTCATGAAAGCATTTCAGTGAGATTTGTAAAGGAATCGTTCACCCGAAAATGAAAATTCTGAAAAATGAAAATGAAATTTCCTGTGGTGATCACAAAGGAAGATATTTTGGAGAAGGATTGTAAGCAGGCTGTTTTGGACACAATTGAGTATTTTTTTTTCCAACTATAGAAGTCAATGGTGACCAAGACAGCCTGGTTACAAACTTTCGTCATACTATCTTCCTTTGTGTTCAGCAGAACAAAGAAGTTCAATTTTTATTTTTGGGTGAACTATTCATTTAAGTTTTATTTTTTTTTAAAAGTCACCAACGTTGATTTATTATTTGATTTAAAGAAAAGTACATGTACATTCAACAAATGTGCAAAAATAGATGCACGGTAATCTTTAAAGAAATTTTAATGTAGTTGAAAGTCTCTTTTTGTTCGCCAAAGTTGCATTTATTCTATCAAAAATACAAAAATGCAATCTAAAATAAAGGTTTTCTCTTTTAATATATTTTAAGATGTATTTTATTTCTGTGATGCAAAGCTGTATTTTTAGCATCATTACTGCAGTCTTTAGTGTCACGTGATCCTGATTTGATTGTTATTATTGATAACATTTTGTATTGTTGAAACGTTTTTCTAGCTTTTTTTGTTGTTAAAATTGCTATATAATTGGAATATTTTGCATATTTTTATAAATAATCTGCACTTTTATTAATTTACTTTTAATCAATTAAAATGTAATAAATGACAGTTTCTTTTAAATGCATTTTTTGATCCACAAATTTTTGAACAGCAATCTGTTTAATGTGACATTGGCTTTTGGTGTATTTTTGCCATGAAAATAGCCTAAGAATCTGACATGGCATTAAATAAAAATACACTAATACAACACTACTTTTTCACTTTTTAATGTAAATTACCATTGTGTACCATTACCATGTGCTATTTAAAAAAAACAAAACTTACTAATATACACCTTTAACATCTATAAACCTTCCTTATTAAACCAATATATATTTTTTATTTTTTTGCTAATCAAATTGCATTAATACATAGATACAGGAACGTGTATCAAGAAAGTATCAAAGAGTGATGGTAAAACATCATCATCCAGGCTTTTAGATGAAACTTTTTAGCCCAAAAACTTGTTAAAGTGAGCGACACAGATCTCGAGCGAGCGATTGAAAGCGTGTCAGCCCCTCATTACCTCCAGAGCGGAGCTGTAAGTTTGTCAGGCCGCTTCTATTTGGGTGCTGTTGGCAGGCGGCGCGCTCTCCCTCAGTAACAAATGTCCCTCACATCTGCCTCACAGCATCCCTGGCAGCGCTGCCTCGTCTCCTCCGAGCTGACAAAGCCTCCTGGCCCCCCGCTCGCGTCTCTCTCCATGAAAGGAGGCGAACAATTGGACTCTGGCGCTGGCACCTAGCGGGCCCAAGAGCATATGCCATATTCTCTCTGTTCACCAAACCAAAGGACCCGATGCTTGGCTTTTCTCTGGAATATTCTCCGCCACCTTTTGTCGCATCTGTGTTCTGCCTCTCATTAGGAGAGCGTTCGACTGATGTTCGCTCTGAGCGCTGGAGGCCGAGGCAGAGGGCTGGAAGACAATTAGAGAGGAGAGAGAAATGGATCAGATAGCTGGAGGATCAGGCCTAGTTTTGAAGTTGAGAGACTCTATGTAGGATGAGCAGAGCGAGGGTATGAGAGAAAGTTTCCGGCACATTATAGAGGCTGTGATAAAGTGGAAAACGCTCCAGATGCATCGGAATGTTTGATTCTGATTTAAAATGAATGCAGTGTCAGCAAAAGCTGCGTGATAAAACACACAGATATTCAGGTAACGCTTCTCAGGAAGGTTCATGATCTATTAATCAACAATATTAAACAGTATTTGTTAATCTTAGTTAATGCTAATTTCAGAATTATTAAAATAATTCAAGTTTTGTTTAACATTAGTGCACTGTGAGCTAATAATGAATTTTATTTAACTAACATTAACAAAGATGAATAAATACTGTTGTACATCTGATATTTATTGTTTGTTCATGTTAGTTGATACATTAGCTAATGTTGTAAAGTGTTACCGATATTCAATATGTTATTTACACTTGATTTAATATAGCAGATTATAAAACTCAGTTTTTCTGTATAGATGATATAAATGTGGTTAATGGTGTAATGTAAAAAAAAAACTGCACTGTACAATAGTTATATTAGTAAATAATAGTTAACTGTTAATATTATTATTATAAATGTGATTATTTACTTATATATTATATAAATACACATTATGTTTGTACATTAATGTGATGTGTGTGTGTGTATTTTTCCACTTTATAATATATATTTTAGATAGTAGATATAATTAGATATTAAATACTTCTGTATAATATAATATAAAATAAATTATTGCAACATTAGTAAATACATAAAACATTTTTAAAAATTTTAAGCATGCTTTACAGTGTACATATATACATGTATTTGTTATAAAAATGAAATAAATGCAAAATATATCTAATAATTATAATCACTATAAATCATTCTTTCACTTTGTAACGAATATTACATCTATAATAATTAATAATCGTAATAATAGCAGTAGTAAATGCACGAATATGTACTACGAGCAATCCGTAATATTTAATGATGTATAATGATGATAAAGATAATTGTAACTTTAGCAATTTTTAAAATGCATAATAATCCCATTTCAAAATATATATATTGTTAGTCGCTAATCAGTTCTTCTGGTTTGTAATAAATGCACCTGGTTTCAGATTTAAAAGCCAGAACTGTCCATTTTAATGGGTTTTTTGTGTAATAAACACCCAGCCTGTTGTGTGTGACTGCTGCATATTGGTTTTTCCTCAAGGTTGTGTGAATATGAGACCGTATAAACTTGATCTGAAGCCGTTATCAGTGCAGTGGCTGATAAATGTCTCCTCTCCTCTTCTCGCTCTCTCCGTTTCATGTATTGGACTGTAACGGTCGTGTTTTAAGCGCTACTCGAGGGCACCTGCAACACATTAAGCCCAGCGCCTGAAGTCTACTGTAAAAGCTAATTGGCAAATTGAGTTTATGTGTGTGTTTCCAGTCTCATGTCATTGTAAACACTTACTACAGGATTGCGTTCTCATTCCGCCCAAAGCTCTTTTCCGATTGTAAGCAGTTCTGCTGACCAGCGAGAGAGGCGTTGTTTTTTTTTTCTCTGCTGACCCCCTGAGCCAGCTGGAGGACCACTTTAGTGGGCCAGGCCTGACCGCAGCGGCTCCAGTGTTTGGATAGAGCCGAAACGCTAAACGGACTGGAAGCCAGAGGATTGTGTCGGGCAGAGGTGGTGAAAGTGGCTGAGAAGCCAGAAAATGAGAATAGAAATAATGTTAGTTGAAGTCGGGAATGTTTGGTGACTCCTCATCACGGTCGACGAAATCAACTCAAACCGGCCCGTAACTAGTATTGCTATTCTTTCATTATGTTCTCATAATCCTTTAATCCAAATGTGGTAACGTTTTTTTTTTGAAACAACTTTTTGTCCTTTTTGAGTCACCATACCTGGCCACAAGTCACTTCCAGCTTTAGTATAATCTAAATAAAGTCCTGCCCAACATTATTTCCTGCTGAACATGATATAAAAATGCCACTATTATAGAAATATTACATTACATTTTTAAATAAAAAAAAATCATAGAATGTTACACATTTTAAACGCAGTGTTATGGATAATAAAAAAATATTTATGCAATGTTATTAATCTTATTCTCGCTATTATCTGTGTTTTGAAAGGCTTTTTCAAAGTCATTCATGGAAAGCAAATTTTACACATTTAAAAAAAAAGTCTTTATTTTATAAACACGTTTGAAAGTTGAAAAGAATAAAATGTATTGCATAAAACTCTATGTATTTGATTTATCTAACAGATTTTTAAAAGTTTAAAATTCACCAAAATTACCATATTTGCAATAAAAATGTTGTTGTTGTTGTTGTTTTTGCTTTATTTATAAAGAATGTTACTGTATAATAATAATAATATATTTTATTTATAATGCGCCTTTCTAACACCCAATGTGCGTATAGTTTCCAAGTTAAAAAAAGTGAACGTTTCCAAAAAGCTTTTATTTTATTTCATTCATGTGTATAAATGTGGCTGACTGTACCATGTGTTTTTAGTCTTGAGATTGCAGCGTTTAATGTTCTTGTTTTAAAGCACTGGTAATGATGGGCGACAGATCTAGGGAGCCTTACTGGAACTAGACGTCTTTACTGGAAGCCATTGTCATGTTAACAATACTTTTTATGTGTTAATATGTAGATCGGTGTGTGTTTATGTGCTGGCCTGGGCTCCTATCGTGGGATAAAACATGAGCAGCTAAAGAGAGTAATAATGGCTGCCTTCTGTTTCTGTTTAACAGTTGTGTGGGCCCAGGATTCCTTCCCTAACATCAGCTTTCGGGATATACTTGTGTGTGTGTGTGTGTGTGGCAGGGATAGTAGGGGGAGATGACTGATGTCAACCCGAAGAATTTCCTCTCTTTTGGATGGGAACGAGGGGCCCGCTCTGCCCCCCCCCTCGAGTCCCCCAGCTGTCAGGAAACAATACCCTTGGCCTGTTCAGACAAAACTCATTCCTGAAAGTGTTTTTTTTTTTTCTTTCTCTGTCCTCCCGCTCCCTCCCCTCTTCCTTTTGTGCTATAATGTCTTTTCCATTTTTAACCGTAGCCGTGTAAACTTCCTTCCTCTGAACGCTGTGCTTGAAAGCAAGGTCGAAGATGTAAAGGGTCAAAAGTGGACCGGACCCTGCGTTAATTCAATCGAAGCCTCACATTTTCCGGCTGATTTCCAGTCACGAGCCGCGTCTCAAGTCTTAATATAAACACCAATTGATTAAATCCAATTATCATGTTTATTAAAGGGAAATGACAACATTTGGCCAAAGCCAATGACTATTAATATATCTGTGCTTATAATCAGAGCAGGTGGACTGGAGAGTGTGTTTTGACCAAGTCAGATGTTGATTGCACTAACAATGTGCGTAATTAGCCTATGAGCATTAAGAAACACAATTGGTTTGATTTTAAGAGAGGCCATCGTCCAATCAGTGTGCAAATTTATTCATTTGTATTTTACATTTAACCACATGCAATATGATGAAACTACATTTAGAGTAAAGCTTTTGACAGCACTTTTTGACTAAATATCCAGTCATGTCACGATCAAAGCTGTTAGGACAAAAATAATAATAAAATTTAAGTGGAAGGAAAAAAAACAAAAAATAATAATTGTGTGTGTGTGTGTGTGTGTGTGTGTGTGTGTATATAACAGATCATGTTAATATTTTCAATTATAAAAATGATGCCTAAATATAATTAAAAAGTATGCATTTTATTTATTTCTTAAATAATTTATTTATTGCAACAAACAATATATAACTTTAATATCTAAAGCTGATGTAAATATTATTTATATTTTCATATTGTTGCTTTTTCTGGCTTTATTCTTTTAACCTGTATTCATTTTTAATATAAAATGTTAATACATTTTTTTAAATATGATTTAAAAATCATTTATTTATAAATAGATTTTATTTCATTTATTACTTTAGTTAATGGAGGAAATTGTACAGTAAAATACTCAATGAAATTTTCACGTTTAATTCAATGTAAAAACTTTCGTAATTATATAATATGATATAACATGCATTTTATATACATAATAAATTTTTTGAAAAATTGCTATCCATTTCTGAGTAAAGTAAATCCTACAGTGTTTTGTTTTGTTCAGTTTTCCCAGTGTACCTTGTGTAGCATGAACATGATCCGGGTCAGTTTTGATTTCCTGCTCTGCTCAAATACTACTGCGTGAATATTAGCTCCAACTAAACGTCTTTTAATATATATTTAAATTCTCGAGCAGCTTTCAGAAATCCGTGCGCATGAAAATCTTCTGTATCCGGCAGTTAACGACTGATATACAAACCAGATGTCTGAAGTGAGCTCCTCTGAGACTCCAGCTATGACCATAAGACCAAATAGAGCAAAACAAAACGATCTGAACACAACCTCTGCATTTATTAAAAAAGAGCATTGTGCGTTAGTGAGTATCAGTGCACCTGTTTGGCCCTCGGTGGAGCACATGCGGCCTGGGGCATGTGAAGTTAGCTCTGTTCGCTCGCTGGAGTGATACAGGCAGAGGTCAAAAGTGCAGGGCTATTCACTTGAGCTTTATAGATGTGCCTGTGTTTTTACCACGGTCCAGTTTTCCCACCTCTCTCCATGGGATTTCCTCTCAGCTGTCCCCTAATACACACACACACACACACACTCCCTCGATAGTTGCCCACAGCTGGGCTCTGGGAGGAACACATTCTCCGACAAACACAGATTTCACACTCTCACTCTCTCTCCGTTACACACACACACACACACACACACAGGTGTTTTGCAAGTAGAACTGCTCTCTGCTGACCGTTCGCTTTATTTATGAGCCTCTGAGAAGCAGATCTCATGCTAGAAGATTCTGTTGAGTCTCTTTTCAGTTCGACGTTTGTTTCACTCATTCATCTGCGGTTAGTCATCGGCGAGGCCTGTCTAGACACACACACACACACACACACACATACACTCCTCCGTTTTAAAGGTGCTATTGTAAACAGGTCTGACAAAACGTGTTGGTTGACTTTGCCACCCACTGAGGTGAAGTTTCTGCACCTGTTTTGTGCATGAGCTTTTCCGTTGACTTTTGGAGAGGTGTGTGGCGTCGGTGGCTCATGTGTGTTTTGTCGTTGTGTTTGACAGTATCTGCAGATGAAATGGCCTCTTCTGGACGTTCCAGGCGCGGCAGTGCTCAGAGACGCACGATCACCGACTCCAGGACAATTAGTGAGTATCTCTGACACACACCCCTTACAGGAAACTTTGTGCATTTGTAGATTTTCAAAAAATCATCTTTTTAGCCTTTTGAATTACAGGGACATTGGCAGTGTCCTTATAAACCA
>JAUCMS010000145.1:17329795-17341223 GCA_032357445.1 Enteromius radiatus | reverse complement strand
ATTCGAAAATAACGAACCTGCAAATGTCTCAACTGACCAATCAGAATCAAGCATTCCAGAGAGCCGTATAATAAGTGAAAAATAAGTGAATCAGACTCTCATGACATTGTAAACAAATAGATCTTCCCTTAATCAGACAATAAATATAATCAAGTCTTATGACTAATCAGAGCAATAAATTATTAAAGCATTACCTCATTAGCGGTTATTCCCAGCCTTTTAAGAACAGTTCAGCTGCTTAGCAGCTATTAGTGGTTTTAATGGCTGATTTATTGCTCTTGCTCAGTCTGAAATGTCCCTGTGACATAGAGACATAATAAATTGTGACATAATAAATACAGACGGATGACTGACAATGTCATCATTGAGTCTTTGGCAGCGAGAGCACATTCAGTTGCGTGTGTGTGTGTGTGTGTGGTTCAGTCTCCTCTATCCGGCTCAGACTCGCTTTGTCACAGTAACCCCTGAACTCTCTCTAACCTCTAAACACACCATGAGATTGTCCTTAAAAGACACAGAGAGCCTTGTCTCACCGCCCAGCCTGGCCATTAGGCCTTTATTGTATTTGCTTAATACAACATTATAAAAAGCATGCACTCGCATTACGGGATCAGCAGAAAATGCGACGTGTAGTCGGGTGATGGCAATCGAATTAGCTGTACTTGAAGAGCGAGTATTGAGGATTTGATGAGAGCGCAGTCTTCCTTCCTGTGCCGTTCCTCCGCCCGGACGCCCCTCGATCGCCCTTTTTACGGCCCTCAGCTGGAGCGAAGGGATTTGCTTAACCTTGGTGTTGGCTGGAGGATTGTTTGAGAAAACATCTGATGTTGAACTCGGGGAATTTACGTCAGGGCGTGAAGAGGGTGACTGAAGGGCGAGCTCAGGTGTGTCTTTATTTAAGGCGTTTTATTTATGGAGGAGACAGGCGCCGTGGATATGACCTGAGGGGAGCGAAATCTATCACCAAACAACAAGTGACCACAGCGCACCTGAAAAATATCACACGCGTGATACTAAAGATGGAGATCGGTGCTAATGTGGTGACCGTAGACGTCCTTTTACGTGACGTTATCTCATAATGAGGCTCATAATTACCACATTTCTTTAATTAAAGTGGAACATTTTACATTTGACCTCCAAATTCTGACAGCTGTACAAAACAACAGAGCTGGATTAAACAAACAGGACAGTCCGCTGTTTCATTCCCAATCCCGCGTCCTCCCACAAACACACTCGCACGCTGAGCTTTGTCAGATTGAGCATATAAAGTCTCTATGCTAATGTGTTATTCTGTTCACTCCTGAATGTTCAATAATTCAGGAGACAGGTTTGCTTGATATTCTGCTGCACCAACTTTGTGTGTGTGTGTGTGTGTGAATGCAACGGAGCTCTCACTGTTTTACTGTGTGTCAGCATGTGATAAGCTAGGTCAGTTGATTAAGTTAGCCTAGCGACGAGGCCTCAGATGGGAAAGCTTTGTGGCTTGAGGATTGGGATCCATATTGTACACAACCAAGCAGCGGTTGTGTGGGAGTTTTTCAGTACTACACAGTGGAGAATTGTGGCTCTTGAAGTAAGGAACAGCCGTACATTTCCACGATCCTCTGTTTTTCTCACTCATTTTCTCTTGAACTTTTGAGATTTGTTACATAAGCCACTAAACAACCCAGAGTCCCATGCACATTGAGCATCTAAATATCTAAAATATAATATGTGTGTGCTCTTTTGACCTGTTTTGGCATACCGAAGCTCTTTCCGTAATGCTCTCCAATACAGCCTGCCATAATAAGACTTTACTTTAATTTGAAATAATTATGATAGTAATTATAAAGCACTATTGTACAGTGGAATGTACCTCAATAAATATGACAGTAATAGTTGTTATTACAGTTTTGTTTTGTGCATTTTTTTAATTGTGACAGTGAATTGTAATTGTTGTCTAACAAAAAATAAGATTTCATTTTTATTTTTAATTTTTCATGTCTTTTGATTACTAGAAAAAAAAAATACAAAACAGAATTTCTGTCAAGAGCAAAACACTTTATTTGCGAATTTAATATTTCTGATCGTTAGTATTTATTTAAACCCAAAATTAAAAAATCAAATGCAAAACTAAATAAATAGGGCATATATATTATATATAAAATATATAGTTTTAAACTTAATATAAATAAATTGTTGCATACATTTCATGATTTATAATTAAATAAGCTTAATTTGGCAACAAATAAAACAGATTTCATAGGATTTGAAGAACAGATGTCATATATATATATATATATATAATTTTTTAAATATTGTTTTAAATTAAAATGTAATTTTCATTATTAATCTAAAAATGGCTGAAAATAATTCCAGAATCTCTTAGGATATTTTATGAGTAGATATTTTTGCTTGTTCTTCTAGTAAATATGTTTTAAGGTCATAAATTAAAATATATATTAAAATTGGTGTGTATAGCTGCTGTAATACTAAAAATGCTAAGAGTCTACCTAAGCTTTTGTGTCTTTGCCTCTCTGTGTGTGTGTGTGTGTGTCTAAATGCTGATGTCATGTTCTGCCCACTCTTACATCCGCTTCCTGCCTCAGTGACAAACAAGGCTCAGCTATCCCAGCATGCCATGCATTCTCATTTTTTCCTTCTTTTCTTTTTCTGTCCTTTAGTTTTTTTCTTTCCTCCATTTTTGAAAAGACTCCTCAGAGACTCCGAACCTCCCACTGGAAAGGAGAGAGCAGCACACACACACACACACTCAGGAGGTTGTTTGGTTTGTTGGTTACTCTTGCACCCAGGGGCTGTTTGCCTATTAATTTATCTCAGATGTGAAGGATTGAGGGAAATCCTCCTACCCTCTTGAACACGTCCTCCACGGCCAGCAGCAGGCCGCTCTCCTCTGCCCTCTTGGCCAGACCGCCACAGACCTCCGCCAGCTCCAGACACACACTAACGCCGTTTAGCTCGCCTTTCTGCTGCTCTGATTTTTCACATACTCTCACACTCATGCCCTGTAGATAGCGAATACCGAAGTGCCCTCAACTTGGCAGTGGCTGCTGGGAAATAGTTGACAGCTTGTTAGTGAATTTTAAAGCTGTTGGGTGTTTCAGCACCGCAGATTGACCATCACCGCTGTAGTCTGCCCCCTGTTGACAGACTTTTGATCACATCATCAGACAACAATGAAATGAAGACATTCATTGTCTCACAGCATATTAATTCATGTGTTCAAAAGGAAAGAGCTTGTTGTCGAATTGCTTTCTGCTGACTTTACCAGGATCTCTCTGCCAAACACCCGCCATATAAACTTTTTTATCAACCATTGAAGTTTTTTATTGAACATTTGTTGTATTCAATAGCATGTTGTTAAGTGAAATGCATTTGCGACTTAACTAAAGGTTGCATTTGCTAAAGGTGTAGCGTTTTATTTATTATCTGGTACAATATAGAATACTAGCCAATATTGTGTGGCATTTTTTTGCATGCATTTGCATTTTAGGTTGCATGTGTTGTCAATTAGTCAACATTTTTGACTATGAAGAAGACTGTGTACAGCTAAAATAAAAAAAAGCCCTATGGTTTTTACAGTTTTTAGGATTTACTTAGGATTATTTTTTTTTTATTATTATAATTATTATTATTATATTATATAAAATGACCATGGAGCTTTAAGATTTGATTAATTTATGACTTTTTGGTTAGCTCATATGTTTCAAGACCATGGGAATCGTGGGGAAAACTGAGATTTTAAAAATGAAATGATTTTTATTTGGTTTGATATTAATGCTTGTTGTTTTAATCATTTTAAATAATCTTGAGGGCCGCCTTGGAAGTTGAGAACCACTGTTACACATAAATATATTTTACTGTCATTTAATGTTGCCTAAATTAATGATTTATTTCCACAATATTTTAGATATTAAAACCAATTAGTTTTAGGGAGTAATATAATAATATATTGGTGTTTTGTGTAATGAAAATAGCTTACTTTATTATTTCTGCATTGTAAAATTGGGAAAAAAAATCACATTGTAATTTTACAAATAAACAACCAAAGTAGTGTTTCTGTTGTGCCAGTGTTTGACATTATCTCGGCCACCAGATTGTCTTGGAAATGAGACGAGTGACGAGTGAGACGGTCTATATTTTCTTTCCTCACCTTATAAAGCAAACTCCAGAATCACATCGCTGTGGTTTCAGCAATGTTTTCAGGATGATGAAATATTGATGCAGTCATTCCTCAGTCCTACAGATGTGCTGCCCGCACCACAACATCTCTCGCTCGCTCCTGCTAACAAACAGACAAATGTGAACTAGTTTGTGCAACTTCAGTCGTTCGTGTAGATCTGGGCTTTCATTACACTAACTGAGTGCCATAACGACACGCTGTAGGTGTGCATCATGCACTACTGATGTGTAATGTGTCGTGTCGTGTTGAGTGATTGTTACATGCTGTGTACACAGGGCTTTGGTGTGGCATTGGGTGTGAAGCTGAGCTTTCCCAGCATTCCTTGGAGCACGGCCAGACTGCTTCATGCTTTTATATATGTCCTCATTTATACATCCTCTCATACATACATAAACAACCTTTTTTTTTAAGCTCAAGAACCAGTGTGGTTTACAGCCGACACACTTCGGGTAAACACACCGCACAGCTAATTAAATTGAGAAATACTTGAAAGACACTTGCCATTGTTTCAATTAAGTCATGCTCAAGTATCTACTTCAGAGTCTCAATTATTCAAGACAAGTAAATAGTCGGTAGTCAAATAAAGAGCAAAGAAACTCATTAAAAGCTATGAAGCAAATAGCCTAAAAACAAAACAACAAGGATGCTAATTAAGTTAACAGTGCTTTGTGTATCATACATTTATAACACCTACATTTATATGTCAAAATAAACAGAGTTGGATTCTGGAGATAAAAATACCAATAGCAATAAATTGTTGCTCTGAACAGTTTATAAATCAGTAAATACAATTTGCAGCTCTGCAAAGAAAACTCCTTTTTATGTTGAATTTACTTAATTTTATTATGTTAAAGGGTCGCACGAAATAAATGTATCTAAATCCAGATCTATTTTTTAAGTTGAGTGAATTCATATTTTATAAGTTGAGTTTACTTATATTTTATACATTGAGCTTATTAATCTCTTAGTAATTTCAGATTAATTATATTCATAATTTTAGCTAAAATATTTTTGAGTAGAGTTTACTCAAATTAATTGTGCAACCAGATCAATTTAATTTCTACATATTAAAATTCATCTAATATTTTTTTAATCTATTGTATCTTTCATTAATATTCAGACAAATAAAGCAAACCCAATATTTTCAACTCCAAGAGATATTTTTTATATCTATAGAGGGCACTTGCCTTTAAAACGTAAATATAGCTCGTAATACGGTACTTAAAAAAAACGACTTATAGAGACCCTAAGCACATGCTCTACACTTTACCACAATGTTAACCCCCAAAAACACTAACATAGCAGAAGTTCTTTTAAATACAAGCATAAAGGAGCATTAAACGTTAAAGATGCTCTATGCGATCTTGTTTGATGTCACTTCCGCTGACGTTTCACGTAAATAAAAAACAAAACAGAGCAAGCTCCGCCCTCCCCCCAGTGTTTCTGTAACTGCCGTGAACGCGCAAAGCGCATTGACACGAAAGGTGGTGCTAACCCAAGAGAGACAGGGACAGAGCTAACATCAAGCTAACATGTCTAAATAAAAATTAAAAACTCTCAGATTCTCGCTGTACAATCAGCTCTGTCTATTATGTGCATGCACATTAAACCCCGCCTCTTCTTGCTGATTGGCTGGCTATAGTTTGTTATTGTTTTGCCGCCCTGTGCAAAGCATGATGGGAAGGGGAAATCTACTTCCTAGTTACACAAGTAAAATTATTTATGTTCTTTCAAAATGAAAATATTGAGTTGAAACAAAACAAGTCAGTTTAACACAATGCAGTTGTTTAAAAAGGGAACCAAACATAATTGTGTTAAATAAAAATATATTTGAATGTGTTGGGGAAATTAAATGGAAAATATTTTTTTCTAATTACTTTTAATTGAATGAATTTGAAAATTAATAATAATCAAAAAGAAGTAGGATTAAATAACAAATTAAAATCAGTGAAATTAACCAGATAAAAACATGTAACATTTACAAGGGGTCAGAATCATGTTTTTCAGTGTATATATATATATATATATAATGTTTCAAATAAAAGTTTGTGGTGTTGTGGTTGACCTTGTAGTTGGATGGTTTGGTTTATGGCTTATAAATCTTGTAAGATTTATTTTATTTTCGATCCCAATGGGAAAATGAATGGGAAAAGTTCTTCTGGAACCAAGACAACAACAAACGTGGACAAAATTACTTATAATTCAAGACTATTATTATTTCAAACCGTTCAACTCACTAACCCTACGTGGAAGCAATAGTACTTTGTACGCTTGGAAACAATGATGATAAAGAGGACCTGTTCTGATTTCTTGTCTTTAATAAAAGAGTCTGGACCTGACCCTCTCTTGTTCTCTCTTTCAGTCTAATAAGGTCCCGGTGGTCCAGCATGCTCACATGCACCCCCTGACCCCCCTCATCACTTACAGCAATGAACACTTTTCTCCAGGAACTCCTCCAGCCCACCTCTCACCAGAGATCCTGGACCCCAAGACAGGTACTGCACACTCTACCTAGTTTTAAAGGGGTCATATGTATTACTAAAAAGAACATTATTTTGTGTATTTGGTGTTAAAGTTTAAAAAAAACACAATTTTCCACATAATGTACATTATTGTTTCTCCTCTAAGCCCTGCCTCCAGAAACGGGTCGATTTGTACAAAGCTCATCGTTCTAAAAAAGTGAGGTGTGCTCTGATTGGCCAGCTATCCAGCGCACTGTGATTGGCCGAATACCTCAAGTGTTTGGTGGAATGCTGTGATGCTGCGTCCCGGCGCTATGACACCAAAACAATAAAATGCATTAAAAACGAGGCATTTGTTGATTGTGGAGACACAATTACTGATTATGATGACAACTTTTATAAAGAATATCTCTTTAAAACTTTAGTCTTTGCAACTTCAGGCATCTTTTCTGTGCACTAACTAGAAAGGAAAACTTTGAATTGCATCATATGACCCCTTTTAACTGGACTTTATGTTTGTCTTTTGTGGTGTGACTGACTGTGTACCTCTGGTTCAGGTATTCCTCGGACCCCTCACCCCTCGGAGCTGTCCCCCTACTATCCTCTGTCCCCTGGGGCCATGGGGCAGATCCCTCACCCATTAGGGTGGCTCGTCCCACAGTGAGTATCCCACGATCTGAATAGATGCTGTCCTCACACCCTGATTCATACTGATTAACCGTCTCTCTCTGTGCACCTCAGACAGGGTCAGCCCATGTATCCCATCACCGCCGGGGGTTTCCGTCACCCTTACCCAGCTCTTGCCATGAACGCATCCATGTCCAGGTCAGTCGTGAGTGTTGTGTAGATCAATTTGTTTTGGAGAGTTTGTTCATTTTATTTCCATTTAAATTTGGCACACCTTTTATTTATGTAATAATTATTTAAAGGTTATGGAAGTTGCAACAGTTTTTTTTATTCTCTTTTGTGATGTACATCCAAGTGTAGCAAATTATTAAAAGAAAAAAAGTGGTTTTGATTTGGTTTTTTGCATCAGTTCATGCAAAAACAGATGTTGATAAAGTAAACTGGCTGGACAAAATGTGATGCGTTCTAGGAAAACCCAACACATGGGGAAATTTGACCTTTTTTAGGTTTTGATATCATATGAAAGCTGCAGAATTTTTGAAGTGAAATTTGGCAAGATATTTTCACAGATCATGACCAAAATTGACATTTACCCTATTTTCTGAATTTCCTGAAAACGCCACAGTGCGACATCAGATAGGTTTTCCCAGATTGCATCACATATTACCAGGTCCAAAAAAAAATAAAAGATAAGGGCAGGTTGATTATTTGCAGTAAGATTAATAACGTGTTTAGAAAATAGATGGGGCAAGTTGTCATTTCGTTGTCATGGCATAATTGTTACACAACCCTCGGTTACCCTCTAAACCAAACTCTATTGTATGGTAAATGCATATAGTAATGTAGTAAATTAATATTGCTCAATAAATGTATAATTACGCTGTAACAATGACACCTTAAAATAAAGTGTTACCCAAACCGGAAATATCATTAGCAACATGCAAAATAAAAAAATGGTGAAACCTAATAACAAGTACAAATTTCTTTGAGTGACACATGTTCAGATATAATTAGGTAACACTGTATTTAAGGTGTTACACACTATAGTGAAGTACAAAACAAACCCTAACCTTATTCCTGTAGTAAGTATATTCATGTCATTAATATTAGCACTTATTCGTTTAATTACACTGTAACAGTGTCACCTGAAAATAAAGTGTAGCCATTTAATTTTGGTTTGCTAGTTTGTTTAAACTGGTGTGAGAAATGCAGTATGTTAATTACAGAATTGTTTGTTTTACTGGTATTGACAAAGACAGTAGCTGCTCTCTTCTGGTTGCTGTAATACGTTTTTTTTTTTCTTTTGGATGGTCGTGTAACCTTAACAGGGCTTTTTTTGTTTATTTAACATCTATTTTTCCCCCTGTACATCAGCCGGACCATTTATGCTGCTGCTTCTAAACCAAGACACATGCGTCTGTTTGGAGTTTATTTCGCAATCGTACACGCTCCGAATCTGAATCGACAAGAACTGCTCTTAATTTAGTGTCAGCACTGGATTAAATAAGAATGATCTGTACTGAGCTTCTCCTGTTGTGTTGTGCGAGGGATTCTTGAATTATTCATATAGAGTTCATAGCGGTCGATACTCCGTCCTCCTACAGACCTTTGCAACCATTGTCAAGCCCTGCCCTGCTCGCTTCTCCATTGGTATTTTGGTGATGCAGAAGGACTAAACTTTCTGTAGTCACTTTGATGCATCAAGTGTGTTTGATTCCACCTCTCCTTCCATGGTCCAGAACTGAGAAGCGATATCTGCTTTACGGTAAAGACAGCCATATGATTTAACATGACTGAAATCTCACCATCAGAAAAGATCCATTGTGTGATGCCAATAGTGTAGAAGTATGTGAAGCATGGCTCAACCAGAAATCGCTTTCACGTGGATTTCTGCTGAAACTCATACTTTGAGCCCCGATTTCTCCTTTTGAGGCGAGAAGCTCATGTGGAAACTACACATGCAGTTAATGAAGTCTCTTCCTGGTATTCATGTGCCGATGCCAACTGAAATTAAGAGTTTTTTTCATTTAATAAGAGTCAAAGAGGAACGTTGGTTCTGGATGATGACAGGCCTTCATTGTACATTGGCCTCAGTTGACGCTCTAGGCGCTGGGATCCGAACCGTGTCCCATTCAGCCGTTGTAGGAAGTGGTTTGCTTTGGAATTCGGTCTGGAGTGCCGTGCTTCTTGCGTTACCACAGTAACCCCGTGCTTCACCTGTAAAAGGAGCTTTTCAGCTGGTGCTGAAAATGACACGTGAATAGAAACAGGAGTGTGCTTCAGTCTAGACACAGCATAGTTCACCCAAAAACGCAAAATCCATCATCATTTACTCACCCTCAGGCCGTTCCAAATCTGTATGAGCTTCCTTCGTCTGCTAAAAACAGAAGAAATGTTTTGAATCTTGGTAACCAAACCGTTTCTGGTCTGGACTTCCGTAGTACTAGTTTCCATATTATAAAAGCCAACGGGTCCCAGAGAAGGGTCAGTTACCAGCGTTCACCAAATTATTTGATGTGCTAACACTTATGCAGGTTAAGGGTGAGGGAAAACAACTCATTTCTGGGGAACTATCAGTTGACCTATCATTGACTATTATTATTATGGGATGTTTGAATCATAATAATGCTGTCATTAATTACTCCCGCAAGACCTTCATTTATCTTCAGTGCACAAATTACGATATTTTTGATGAAATCAGAGCGCTATAAGGGCCTTTCGCACAACAGGAACAACTACTACCCACTTGTGTTGACACATGGTCGCAGTGCAAGAACTAGGAGCGATTTTAGTTTGGATGAACTAAATTAGATCCTATTTCAGAGTAGGGTCTAAAAAGTAAGTGTAAGCTGATTGGCTAAACGCTTACAAAAATGCCTTCACCCGTCATGATTTCCAGCACTCTGTAAACATGTACTGTGTAGACATTGTATCAACTTGCTTATTTTATAAACAGCATTTACCTGAAGATGTCGTCTACGGCTTTCTTATTTGTTTCCCTTGTTGGACGCTACGCACAAATGACATCACTGTCGACCGGATTACTTCACTTCGTAGTACCCACCATCGAATGCAACCCTTTAAATGGTACTGGGAAATAGTTCCTTCCAGTACTTTAGTACTGTACTTTTAGTTCTGGAACTAAAGCGGTGTGCACACTTGATTTCTGGTCATACCTGGGTTAAATGTAGTTCATACATGTTTAACCTTGGTGCTCATTTGGGAAATACACATTCATACACACTAGCAAATCCAAAGTCCTGTACGTTTGAAGGCTTGATATCAGAAGGCAGTAATGCTTATTCCCAGCTTTCTTTGTTTGCAGTTTGGTATCCAGCCGCTTTTCTCCTCATATCGTTCCTCATCATCCTCACGGCCTTCATCAGACAGGCATCCCTCACCCAGCCATAGTCTCACCGGCTATTAAACAAGAGCCCAATGGAGATCTCAGCCCAGCGGCTAACACGTAAGCACACGCGTACAACACACTTCCCTCTTCTTTATTTTTCATAGCTTTTTGGTTTTATTACTAACAGCTAATGGCATTAGCCTCGCACTCTCACCTCTAAAAGACTTGGGGGGGGTGGGGTATTTTGGAGAAGATACGTTTATCGCTGTTTTGTCTACCAGCTTGCCACTATTATACACACACTCTTCCATATCCGTTTTTCTCACTGTCACTCCAGCACACACAGACACATTCATTACAAAGTGTGTGTGTGTTTGCAGAAAGTCTCCAGTCCCGAGTAAGAAGGAGGAGGACAAGAAACCTCACATAAAGAAGCCCCTAAACGCCTTCATGCTCTATATGAAGGAGATGAGGGCTAAAGTGGTGGCCGAGTGTACACTGAAAGAAAGCGCCGCCATCAACCAGATCCTCGGCCGCAGGGTGAGTAAACCACATATGAGCACCCATATTGAGCCAGCCAAGTAATCCAAAATTAGGATGTAGTCAAAAACATACCGTTGTTGTGTAAATGCTATGTGTCCCACAACATCAACATATCACCTACTCGCCTGGCAATCAACCCTTGTGCTGCTGGTTCCTTAAATTATCCGTTATTTCCTATATAATTATAAGAGCTGTCAAACGATTAATCGCATCCAAAATAAAAGTTTTTCTTTACATAATATATTTGTATATACTGTGTATATT